>JACEIK010001197.1:229043-247117 GCA_018107945.1 Datura stramonium
ACTATATGTACGTTAGTTAAGAATTTTAGAGTACAATACATACTAGGAAGGGCTCAAGGAAAGGTCGAACGATCACAAAGTCGGGACCGCGCAGGAGAAGGCCGGGCCAGCTTCCCAAAGGGGCAGCATGGCGCGGACCCCTCCTTGGCGCGTTGGGCTTCGTGGCACGACCTAGAATCAACACGTTGGGGTCCGTGCCATGGACCCCGTGTCCACTGCCCAAATTTTGTATATATTTAAGTTGAATCATTTTGTTTCATTTTACATAAACAGACCCGCGACCAGAAGTAAAAGCTACGCAATTTTAGGTGATTTTCCTTCATTTACGCAATGAAATCCTGCCCGAATTCAAATTAACTTCGGGTATTGAGTTTAAGGCTGTAGGGAGCATTATTACAGAGTTAGTTTCGCGAAATTTGCCCACCGAGACAGAGTTGCTAGAATTGCTCCAAACTAATTTCTATACGATCACAGGCTTCAAGTGAGTATTTCTCCCTTCTGAACTTTCGAGAAATTATATGTTTTCGATTGTGTTCTGGAAAGCTGAAGTATAGTTGATATTTATATTGAAAGTTATTGTTTTGGCTAAATTTATTATTGAAATCAGTCTTATTCTCCTAGTAGTATAATACAATTGGAAGGAGCTATTGAATACGAATTGAAACTCGCCAATTAATCAAAAATCAACAATTGAGGTATGTTAAGGTGTATTCCTTCGGCAAGTTAGTTTCTTCAGTATTGTAGCTTAGTTTAAACCCTAGTAAGAGAACCAGAAACATATGAATTGTGATTAGCTGTTGTTATTAGCTGAGACTAGTATTCTATGCCTAGCTTGGGATTGACTTTGCGCTGTATAGCCTTTCATGACCAACCCAGGGTTATTAGCTGTGTCGTCACCTGCCAGGGGAGAGATGACGTTGCTCTACGGAGCGGTATGCCATCCGCGAGGGACAAAGATAGGGTCCTAGGTCCTCATATAGTCCATTCCATGGCTGGACTATTATTATATGCCATATCGGCACCACACCCCCATTGAGCCTGGTGCCCAGAATGAAGATATCCGGAGTTCACTGGACTCAAACACAACTACAGTCAGAGGCCGAGCGGGCTCAGTTGCAGACCCAGGGGACTGGTAGGACGTCTATAACTATTAGTTGACGTAGTGCGACCTTGCTAGGGGTATATAGATTGAGGTGTACTCATCAGAGCTTATAGGGGGCCCTAGGTGGGTTATTCTGTGCTGGTTGTACCTTCCGACTTATGGGTCCAGGTAAGGTTCTTGATTGCTTTAGTCATTGATAAATTAGATAGTAGAAAGTTCAGCTATGCAGGTAGAATCTCTATCCTTCCTTTTCCGTTATTTTCAGTTCTACTTCCTCTATTAAGTTATTTACAGTTGTTGCCTTACATATTCGGTACATATAGTACTAACGCCCTTCATGGGGGTGTTGCATTACTTGCCTGTAGGTGTCAATAGACGCGGATCAGGACCTTCTTAACTTTCTATCAGGATTAATATAGCAGTCAGCTCCATTCCTCCGGAGCTAATAGATTAACAGGTTGACCCTCTTTTGTTGTACAATATGGGTAGGTCGGGGCCCTGTCTTAACCAGTATATCACTCCTAGAGGCTTGCAAATTGTTTCAGATTCCATGTGGTTAGCTGTTGTTGGCCGTGTTTGGCCTTGCTTAGCTGATGCTTAGCGGCCTTGTCGGCCATAGCTTAGTTTAGCACTGGTTTTACTTTTAAGTCATAACTAGACATCATGGTAGTCTTTTCGGCCCACATAAGATTCCCTATCATTGCCTTCTTAGGTTAGCTGTTGTATCCTACAAGTGGCTATAAGGCCTTGTCGGTCGGGGGCTGTATTTACAACTGAGATATAACCCGTTGTTTTCTAGATTTGAGAGTTAGAATTAGCCCTATCCTATAAAGGGCGTAAGATCATTCAGCTCAGTTAGTTCCCAGTAGCGCACTAGGTGCCAGTCATGCCTCCCAAAGTGGGGCGTGACTGCCCTGAGCTAAACCACCTGGCATATGCAGATGATATACCATATTGTTCTCCTCTGCAGACAAGAAAAAACTAAAATTGATGAAACAAGTACAATATGAAAGATGCTCAAGGCTGTTGATCAATCTAGAGAAAAGTTCCTTCTATGTTCATTAAAAGGCTGATAGAAACTGGGTCAGAATAATCAATGAAGTGACCAAGATAAAACAGGGCAGGTTCGCTTTCAACTATTTGGGATGTCCAATGTTTTACAGTAGAAACAAGATTTCTTATTATGACTCTCTCATCTCTAAAATTGAAAGAAGACTGCACTCTTAGCAAGGCAAAATTTTATCATATCGGGGGAGATCAATTTTAATTAAAAATGTATGCAAAGCATTCTAGTACATCTGCTATATACTATAAATCCACCAGTATGGGTACTGAGACAGATCCACAGAATCATGACAAGATTTTACTGGAACAATTTTGAAGAGAGCAAGAGTAAGCACTGGGCTAAATGTGAAGACTTATGCTTACCACTAGAGGAAGGAGAACTGGGGTTTAGATCAATGGTTGATGTGGGTAATGCTTTATTTTGTAAACTATGGTGGAATCTTAGAACTAAACCCTCACAATGGGCAGCATACATGTTAAACAAATATTGTAAGAAATTTCATCCAGTAATAGCTCAAGCTAAGTAGTCTCCAGTTTGAAAAAAAAAATGATAATGGTTAGAGATTTGATGGAACATCAGATATGGTGGCAAGTCAGAAATGGTAACTCTAGCTTTTGGTATGACAATTGGACTTCATTAGGAGCCCTTATCAATAATACCACTGAAGGAGTACATGAAGAGATAGAGGTAAAGGAATTTGCAGATGAGAATGGGTGGAGTAGGGACAAACTGACACAAGTCTTGTCACATGAAGTGGTTAATCATATTATTAAGAACATACCTTTTCCTATAGAAACAGAGATGCTAGACAACAACTGGTGGATGGAAGAAAAAAATGGAAAGTTCTTAGTCAAATCAGCATGAAATTATATCAGACACAGAGGATGGAAGGAGCAGATTTTTAATTATATGTGGACTAAGGGACTGCCTTTTAAGATTTCATTCTTCTTATGGAGGGCTTGGAAGGCTAGAATACCTACTGATTACATTATACAAAAGATGGGGATTAACATGGTGTCTAGGTGTTGGTGTTGTATTGAGCACCAAAGGGAAATCATTGATCACATATTCCTAACTGCCCCAATTGCTCAGAAGGAGACATTTCTCAAACTGTGCAGGAATTGATATTGATGGATTACAACTCTCTCACATTATCATAAAGTGGTGAATATACTCTTGTAAGGATAAAATTAGACCACTAATGCCAGCTATCATTATGTAGGAAATATGGAAGAGGAGAAATAGTCTGAGACATGGTAAAAAAGTATCATATACTAAAATGGTGTATAGGAGCACACAACTATTTGGAAGCTCACAACAACCTTATACCCGAAAATTGATATTATTCCTTATAACGTCGTGGAGATGCTTACGGTGATAGATAACGTGTTGTGAGTTTACAATACTTTCAATGCTTAAAACTGAGAAAATAGCTTGGACTTAGGTATGTTTATATAGATATGAAACACTTTTACTTTGATTTCAGGGAAAATAAGTGTTGGAGCAAAAATGTGCAAAAGAAGACTAAAAATGCAGAAAATAAGCCAAAGTACAAGTCTCACTATGAGCCATACCTTGATTGTACAACCCGTACTAAGAACCGTGATAAAAGTCAGAAGACTGGAATGAGGGGAAGGCAACATATGACTCTCAGTACGAGCCATAACTGGAGTCGTGGAATTGTTTAGAGAAATTTGCACAAAGACAGTCTCTTGGTACGGATGGACTCACGGATCGTAGCACCAACATAAGACCCGTACCATGAGCCATGGTGAATTTAAGAAGATTCTTCAATACTTGGCAGAACCTCAAAGATAACAAACAGTACGAGTCATAGGAAGAACGTACGAGTCGTACCACAACACTCGGGGAAAATTTTAGAAGATGTCAGAGTTCTCAAGGCCAAACCATGAAAGTATTGTACGACTCGTAAGATTGTGGTACGAGTCATACCAGCCTTCCAACACTTAGACCAATTTGCAACAGCCAAGGACTTACGAGAAGCATGTACGACCCGTACAATTATGCTACGGGTCGTAGGTCCAGTTGTGACACAGTTGGCGCCAAATATGAAAAATTTCCTGTTAGCTTAGGAAAAGGTTTATTATGTCTGTATAAATAGCCTTTATGTTTTATTTTAGTATAGAGAACATAGAAACGAACTAGTAGACGTGTGAAGAATATTATTTGTGAATTTTTATCAATTTTTGAGGAGCAATTCTTGGGATCAAATTCTTGATTTCCTACATTGTTCTTGAGATTGTTCTTTGATAGTCAAATATGATTTTCTTCCAATTGTTGCTGTAAGTATTTAATTATGTGCTTTTCTATGAATGAAAATTGTAATCTTACAACCATGAGAGGCTAAAACCTCCACAACTAGGGATTGTGGGAACCATGGTGGAATAACGAAATAGGGTTACACAAAAGTGATTCAAACCAATGCTAAACGCTTGTACTGTATTTTGTTCATATTTAAATGTTTCTTAACGGTGTACAATATTAGGACTTGCCCGAATTCGTTACTTGCTTGAACCTAGAGAAGTAGAGATTAGAAAAAGAGAATTACAACAAAGCCTTGGTCTTTATGAACATTGTATTAACTTGAGCTGTGGTCGCAGGATAGTTAAATTTGGAATATATTGATAATAGTTAGTTTGAAATCGCTCATGAGACCTGACCTAGTAATTGAGTAAAGTCATCCAATATGGATGAACCAGTCATTTGGATGAACCCAAGTTATCAGTTCTATAAGTAAGCATTGGAATTGATCACGTGTATATACCCAAAATAGTTATGAACCCATAAGGGAACACTTATAGTAGTTGTTTGTGAATCTTGATTCAAAATCATGAATATAATCTTGTTTTAATATTTTTTTCTTTAAAACTCCCCAATTCAGAGATAACTCACCAACAAGTTCAATTACCGGCATTAGTCTAGATCTTATCCTATTCCTTGTGGGTTCGACCCCAACCTCTTAGTTGGGTTCTTTATTGACAACGACCTCTTCATACTTTGTTAGAAAGTGTTAGTTTGAGCGTTATCAAAAAGTGGCGCCATTGCCAGGGAATACGACTAAGATTAGGTTAATTGCTTGTATTTGACTTTTGGTTGTTATTTCCCCATTTACATTTTCTTTGTTTTTCTTTTGTGAATCATTCAGGCCAACACCAAGAGAGCTACCTTTGCAAAAACCTAGATGGCAGACAAGAGGCTGTGGAAGAGATGATGAATAATGACACACTAGCAGCTGTCTTGATGAACTATGAAGGAGATGGGATACCAGGGTACAGGGAGTTGGTGAATGCCCTATATGGAATGGGGTCATATAACTTCAGACCAAAGAATTTAGACCTTGATTTGAAGAACCATTTGATTCCGCCAGAAAAGCCATCAGTAGAGGAACCACCAGTCCTTGAACTGAAGGTACTGCCTCCCCATATCAAATGCGCAATCATGGGTGAAGAAAACACTTTGCCAGTGATTATTGCAGCAGATTTGATAGACTGACAAGTAGAAGCTTTGGTCACAGTATTAAAAAGGCATAAAAAGGAAATTGGCTGGACCATAGCTAATATCATCGGGATCCCTCCAGACATATGTACTCTCGAGCCGAGCTGAACTGCACACCAAGTATAGAGAATGAAAGACCCACCAATGCAAGAAGTAGTGAAAAGGAGATTATCAAATGGCTAGACGCTGGTGTAGTCTACCCCATTGTGGACAACACGTGGATAAGTCCAGTACAGTGTGTGCCAAAGAAAGGTGGGATTATAGTGGTACCCAATGAGAAGAATGAGCTGATACCGACACGACCAGTCACCGAATGACGTATATGCATGGATTATAGGAAGCTCAAACACTGGACCCAGAAGGACCACTTTCTAATGCCATTCATGGATCAGATGCTTGATAGATTGGCAGGTAGAGGCTGGTACTATTTTCTCTATGGCTACTTGGGGTACAATCAGATCACTATAGCCTCGGAGGATCAAGAAACGACTACCTTCACCTGCCCGTATGGAAAATTTGATTTCAGAAGAATGCCGTTCGGATTGTGCAATGCAACAACCGTATTCCAGCGCTGCATGATGTCGATATTCTCAGATATGCTGGAAGACACCATTGAGGTATTCATGGACAACTTCTCAATTATGGGTGACTCATTTGAATCTTGCCTCAAACACTTGGGCAAAGTGTTGAACAAATGTAAAGAAAATAATCTGGTCCTGAATTAGGAAAAATGTCTTTTTATGGTCAAGGAAGGAATAATGCTGGGTCACAAAATCACTGAAAAAGGGATTGAGGTGGACAAGGCGAAATTTGAAATTATAGCAGGGTTTCCACCACCTATTTCCGTAAAAGGGGTTAGGAGCTTTTTAGGGATATAAGATTCTATAGGCGGTTTATCAAGGACTTTTCAAAGATTGCACAACCATTGTGCAAATTACTTGAGAAGGAGGTGAAGTTCGTATTTGATGAGGCATGTCTAAAGGCTTTTGAGTGCTTGAAAGAGAAACTTACCACTGCTCTTATTGTCATAGCTCCAGATTGGTCTCTTCCATTTGAAGTAATGTGTGATGCTAGAGAGGTTTCTCTTGGTGCTCTCTTGGGCCAACGTAGAGCAAAGATTTTCCATCCTATCTATTATGCTAGTAAAACACTTAACACAACACAAAAAAACTACACTGTCACGGAACAGGAGCTGCTAGCAGTGATCTTTGCATTCGAGAAGTTTTGAGCATACTTGCTTGGAACTAAGGTGATCGTCCATACATACCATGCCACTTTGAGATACCTGATGTCTAAAAAGGATGCTAAACCTAGGTTGATTAGGTGGGTGCTGTTGCTTCAAGAATTCGAGTTTGAGGTCAAAGACCGAAAAAGGAACTAAAAATCAGGTAGCTGATCACTTATTCGTACTAGAGTCTGAGGCTAGGGAAAGAGAGGATATTGATATCGATGATGCTTTCCTAGAAGAGCAAGTACTAGCTGCATCTCAGGAGTTGATTCCCTGGTTCGCTGACTTTGCAAATTATTTGGTCAGCGATATGATCTCAGCAGACATGACTCCCCAGCAGAAGAAGTTCTTATTTGATGCCCGAAGATACTATTGGGATGAACCATACTTATTTCGCATTTGTGCAGATGGGATCATTCGTAGGTGTGTGCCAGAGGTAGATCTGTTGAGCACTCTAGAGGCTTGTCAATCATCCCCAGTTGGGGGTCATCATAGTGGTCTCCGAACTGCACGCGAATTCCTGCAATGCGGGTTTTATTGGCCCTCTATTCATCAAGATGCCTATGATTACCTAAGGCATGTGATCAATGTCAAAGACAGGGTGACATTACCCGCAAGCATGAGTTACCATTGACCCATATTCTAGAAGTTGAGTTATTTGATGTATGGGGTATAGACTTCATGGGCCCACTTGTTAGCTCATATGGGATGAAATACATCTTGGTGTCATGCCCCGAGTTTACACCCTGGACGAAACACGGTACTTGAAGTCATAAGTGATCCCAAGTCAACCCCTGGTCTATCATACACTAACATTTTGAGTAATATAAAAATACATACAATGGAAATTTAAAACAAAGATATAAATACATAAAGGAAATAAAGATGGTTCATAGTGTTTGAAAGTATTAAAACGACACTACATGTCTAAAATACCAATCCGAGTTTGAAAGCCACTATGTCTGATGAGTTGCTGGGACAAGCCCCAAGCTAACTCCAAATATAAATAGAAAGAAATGAAAATATAACTTAAATGAATAAAACTCCGTCCTCGAAGGATGAGGTCTTCAATGAGCGGTCGGCTAGCGAGGCTGAGACTGAGATCCTGTAGCAGTATCATAAAAGGATACAACATAAAATTATGCATAAGTATTTTGAATGTACTGAGTAAGTGAGAGGAACATAACATAATGGAATAAATAAAAGAAAATGCTAAATTGAAAAGACATGCAATGACCAAATACAACTACTAAACTGAATACTGTAATAACTGAGGTGAATTGATAGACCCCGTCTCATGGTCAAAGCATTTTCTAAGCCTGAAATATTGATCTGAACTGAACTGGACTGAGACTAGATTGAACTGACTAGTGGGACAGTCTATAACCAACATGTAACTACGTGAGCTAGACGTGGAGTCCGATGTATACACTCTACCGGTAGGACCCGATATACCTTGCCAGGGTATAAAGGCATGAACTGGATGATCACAAAAGTCTGGGGCCAATTAGTCCAATAAATACTGGAACCTACACTAGCAACATAGTTCTGGGAACCTGGGTGCGCTAGAACCCCCGTCCGCTCGGTGCTAAGTCCTACTCCCACTTAAAAATCCTAAACTGAATACTAAGCTGATAGTTCGAAATTGGGGCCCTAGACTAGTCAGGTATACATATTTGAAAGCACCCTGAGAGTCTTAGTGGACCAGATTCTGAAACTGGGTTCTAACATGGGTCAGAGTTGCTTATCCAGAAGCATCGTAACCATCTAAGAACAAATTGTAATCTGAACTGGGGTCCTAAGGCTAGTCAGAGCTATATGTAAAAAGTGTCATGACTGCCTAGTGGACCAATAAACTTAATTCTAAATCTAATTATGATAATTGGGAGGTAATACTAACACCTCGGAAAATTCTATAGTTAAATTGGTGAGCTGACATTTTCTGACTGACACTGAGTATTTTCACATTTTGACTAAAGCTAGGCAACCATGTATCTGATTGATAATTTAGCATATAAGATAGTATGGGGATTCACCACACTGATATAATCAGGAAAAATTTCAAGGTTTATCACCTTAGCAAGATTCTAGTCTTTTCTACTCTCAAGGACTAGGGCTAGACTCAATGTACTGGGACAAGCATCAATACTGTCACTAACTGGTGGGAAAATATCCATAATTAATATAACATAATAATTTCACATGGATTAAATGAAGCATTACCAAGAGTTTCTTAACAGTCGAAATCTGCAGGGCTAGAATTCACTTTTACGGGAATAACATCAATTTAAATCATGAACTGATGAAAATCATGTATAAAATAATCATGGATATCATTCTATCTAAATTCAAAGAAAGCTCACATATATTCTCTTCGCATTCAAATGCTCAGGACTAGGATTTATAGAGAAACTAGAGAAGGGTTTAGGGGGATACAAGGGAAGAACTATCCCCTTGTTGAATTCCCACATACTTGAGTTAGAATTTCCTTGGAGAAGGAAGCTTGGACTGCTGCAATGGAGGAAAACCCTAGTCTTGTTTGAGAACTTCTTGAAAGGAAAGCTTACGATATATTTTCTTAAGATGAGTGAGAATGAGGAGGAAAATCATTGTTCCCCTCTAAATCCCCTCAAAATAACCCAAAACAACTTATTTATAGGATTTAGGAGGTTAGAAAATTACTGAAACACCCTTAGAAAAATCACAAGAAATAACCATTAGGTAGTCCCAACGACCGTCCTAACGAATCTTCTCCTCTGAGAATGACTCGTGGTTTGATCCATGAAGTACACTGCCTCTCAAGTCTCCTGGGCTCATCACGAATGACTCAACGACTCATTCCAGGTGACCACGACTCGTGGTCACCATCCGTGATGTACACTGCCTTAGCCTTAGATGTATTTTTCCTTGCTTGGTCACGACTCACCCCACGAATCGTGGGGAACGACCATACTCGTGGGGCTTCCCGTCAAGAGCACTGTCTCTCTCCCTTCTCTTTTCTTACTCACCCACCCCAAGACTGACCTAACGACTCGTGGGTCATGACTATGAGTCATGGTCATACCCGTGGGGACCTTATTTCTCAAGTTTCCAAACTCCTCACCTGGCCTCCCCATGAGTCACATCACGACTCGTGGGCTGCTCTCACGGGTCATGAGCCTGGTATCAGTTTTAGATTTTTCTCCGTTTTAACTCCCGGGTCTGATCTTAGGGCTTTTGGGGTATAACACTTGATGGCAGTGGATTATGTCTCCAAGTGGGTGAGGCTATTGCACTACCAAACAATGAAGGCAAAAGTGTCACAACATTTCTGCGGAAGCACATATTCGCTAGATTTGGTACTCCTAGAGCAATCATCAGTGATGGTGGATCACACTTTTGTAACCGCCTCTTTAGAACCCTGTTGGAGAAATATGGCGTCAAGCATAAAAGTGGCAACACCTTATCATCCTCAGTCAAGTGGGTAGGTAGAAGTTTCAAACAGGGAGATAAAGTCTATCCTTACCAAAACAGTGAATACTAATCGGACAGATTGATCTAAGAAGCTCGATGATGCGCTATGGGCCTATCAAACAACTTATAAGACTCCCATTGGTTCATCTCCATATCAGCTGGTCTATGGAAAATCATGTAATCTTCCAGTTGAATTAGAGCATAAGACACTATGGGCTCTAAAAAAGCTAAACTTAAACTGAAATTAAGCAGCCAAGTTGAGATTTGACCAGCTCAATGAGTTGGACAAATTCTGACTTAGAACTTATGAGAGTGCGGCCATTTATAAATAAAGAATGAAGATTTATTATGATAAGAAGATTGCAAAAAGGCAGTTCAACACTGGTGATTTGGTCCTAGTGTTAAACTCAAGGCTTGGTTTGCATCCTGAAAAATTGAAATCTAGGTAGATGGGACCATACAGAGTGGTGAATATGTCCCCATACGATGTAGTGGAACTCTAGAACAAATATGGAAAAATGTTCAAGGTGAACGGGAAAAGAATAAAGATATATCTAGGAGATACAAAGGAAATAATAGGAATCATGGTGGTGTACCTTGATGATGCCTGAAGAATCACAAAAGTTATGTCATGCCACAACGTTAAATTAGGCGCTTCATGGGAGGCAACCCATGGATAGTGAAGTCTGAGTAGCTGCAGGTATGTACCTTCCCTCTGTTTTTACATTTTATGCTTTGGGGACGAAGCATGCTTTTTAAAAACGAGAGGGGGTGTACTTATAATTTTTTGGGTTTTTGATTTGCCCGAAGGTTTTTCTTGTCGTGTTTCTCTTGCCTCGAGCATGCTATCTATTACAACCAGCATGTTTAGGATTTTATTTTTGTGATTCTTGTTTAATTAGAAAGTAGCTTAGGAGTACTCAGCCAATACATTGCACTAGTTTTGGATTTGTAAAAAAATTGACCATGTTTTAAAATTTATTGATGATTAGCTGTGTACTTGTGATTGCAAGCATGATTCCTGTGGATCTTTCTATGTCATTTAGTATATTATCATGTATAGTTTTTGTTAGCCGTGCATAAACCAGACAGGTAGAGTGAACGCAAGTCATGTATCATGAGTGAGTGAGGTCTAATACTTAGCTCAATACTATGTAGAGGATCTAGAACTTGCCCTATTGATCTTTGCGTAGTTTTTGGGATGGTTGGTTAGGAAAGAATCATAAGCTGCTTTTGTTTAGCCCAATTTTAGCTTAAATGACCCTACCAAAATGATATGATTCCCTTGATCCCGATTTTGAGTCTCAAATAGACAATTTTTCTTTGATTAACCAATTAACCGTATCCATTTTTATAATGAACTTTTTAAGGCCCTGGTCCCTCCTTGGACATTGTGAAACTCAACATAGGAAAAATGCCTAAGTTGAAGGTGGCTAGAATATGGATTCATAAATAGTGGGAAGGTGAAAAAGGGAGAGACAAGAAAAAAGGTGAAAAATGAGGTGTTATGTGACAAAAGAAAAAGAAAAAGAAAGGAAAAAATTGAAAAAGAAAATAAAAAAAGAGAATGATGCATGAAAAGCTTGAAGAAACACACCACACCTATACAAGTTCATAAAAAGGGTGAAAAGGGAGGTAAAAGTTGAAAGAAGCAAAAAGGGTGGAAAAAATTGAAAAAAAAATGGAGCCACATGTATGTAGTGCCAATAAAGGGTTTAGTCACTTAAAATATCCCATATATACTATACCCAGCCCGAAACCTACATTACAAGCCAAAGCAAGTCCTATAGTGATCCTAGCCTGACCATTTGACAAACCGAAGTAGATAAAATAAGAGCAAGCCTATGGTATCCGATATGCAGTATTTGAAACTTCTTTGTGAGAGTGAGAGTCTTACTTGATCAGCCCCATGTTTCATATTTTACTATATTTATGAGTGGGGGACTTTATTTACTGTGAGGGTACATGGTTTGTATTTAACTCTACTAGTGGTCTGTGTAAAAAGCATTGGTGATGACTTGACTATATGTTAATAGCTAGATGACATATCTTGATCCCTGTTTATCATGTTTTGTGGTTACTTGTAGTGCATGTGCTGATTTGGTTCATGAAAAAGGGTCAAAAGCTTTTTTAGTTTATAGTGCACGCTTTGGTTGATGTTAGCTATAGTATCCTAGGTTTATTTTCTAAGTAAATGTCGTGTTTAGTTTTTATTTTCTTTGCCTGAGGACATGCAAAAGTCTTAAATTGAGGGTGTTGATGTGCTGTGAGTTTACCACACTTTCGACATTTAAAACTGAGAAAATAGAATCACGAATATAATCTTATTTTAATATTGTTTTCTTTAAACCCCCCCAATTTGGAGATAACTCACCAACAAGTTTAATTACCGACATTAGTCTAGATTTTACCCTTTCCCTTTGGGTTCGACCCCAACCTCTTAGTTAGATTCTTCAATGACAACGACTGCTTCATACTTTGTCAAATGGTGTGAGTTTGAGTGTTATCAATAGACAGGTATACAACTAAGCTGTACTATAAGAAAATTACCTGAATTCCACCTACAAAGGGTATTAAGTGTAATACTGTCACGCTCTGAGTCTACACCCTGAACGGAACACGGTACTTGAAGTCACAAGTAACTCCAAGTTAACCCTTGGTCTATCATACACCGGTATTCTGAGTAAAACATACATAAAGGAAGCTTTGAAATAATACATAATAGCATTTATGAAAAATTAAAAACTAAACATAGAGATTTAAAATATCTGAGAATCTGAAATCAAGTCTGTATCTGAAAGCCATCTAACTGAGGAGTTGCTGGGACAAGCCCCCAGCTAACTCTAGGTCTAACTAAAAATGATAAAGAAAACTGAAATGAATGAAATAACGCCCTCAGAATATGAAGACTCACACTGTTGCTGCTGATAGAGAGATCCGAATGAATTGGCTAACGACGTTAGGTCTAAGAACCTGCGGCTGTATCATGAAACGATACAACATAAAAGTATGCATCAGTACTTTGAATGTACTGAGTAAGTGAGAGAAGCATAATAATAAATATATAGATGACTGAACTGAAAAGACATGCAATGACCAACTGAAAAACTAAACTGAACAATCTGAAGTAAATTGAAATGATCAAAATGACCCTGTCTGGTGGTCAAAGACATGCCTAACTCTAAAAGTTCTAAGTCTAAGACACTGTACTAAACTAAGCTGAGCTGCTAGAGCTGAAACTAAACAGAGCTACTTATTCTGAAACCGGACTAGACTTATTAGTGGGAGAGTCTATAACCGTTATATAACCACGTGAGCTAGACGTGGAGTTTGATGTATATACCCCTCCGGTAGGACCCAATATACCTTTCCAGGGTATAAAGACATGAACTGGGTGATCATGAAAGTCTGGGGCCAATCAGGCCAAGTAATACTGTAACCTACGCTGGCAACATAGTTTTGGGAACCTGGGTGCGCTGGAACCCCGACCCGTTCGGTGCTAAGTCCTACTCCCACTAAAACCTATACTAAACTGATAGGCTGATAGCTCGAAACTGGGGTCCAAAACTAGTCAGGGACATATAATTGAAAGTACCATGAGAGTCTTATCGGACCAGATTCTGAAACTGGGTTTTAGACTGGTAAGAGTTGCTTATCTGGAAGCGTCGTAACCGTCTAAGAAAAAACTGTAAACTAAACTGGGGTCCTGGGGCTGGTCAGAGCTATAAATGTATATAAATGAAATGTCATGACCGCCTATCTCACGACTCGAGTTCACACCATAGCCATAACACGGTACAAGGAACCCCTAGAGGCACCAAGTCGACCCATGACATTATCATAGCATACACTTAACATGAGAATGACTAACAACATAAATAAGCGGATGCTAATAACATGAATCTAATATAAACCATAAAGACAATTTAATAACAGTTAGATACAACGCTGAATCTGTTTAGACAAGTCTGAAAGCTTTCTACTAAACTGATGAGTTGGTGGGACGAGCCCCCAGCTAACTCCTAAAGTCTGAAAACTAAAGCATAGTAACATATGAACATAATCACATCCTCGGAGGATGAGGACTCACCAATAGCTGCAGAATAGGGACGAAGCGTATCTAACTGCAAGGCCGAGTCTGGAAACCTGAATGAATGCGGTCAGTACTTGAAATGTACTGAGCATGCGGGATAACATAAACAATTAAATAAACAAATATACAAAAATGATTTAACTAATTACATTAACATATCTGCTTCAACATGTTATTGCACATACTCTATGATTCACATATACAGATATATACATGGAACTTCTCTTTGAATCTCATTATATAACATCTAGAACTCATGCATAAGGGTCAAGTTCCGAACATATGATAAGTTCCAAATCTGAAATTAGTATCACATACTGTACTAAATCATTACTGATAACTGAGACTAAACATCATCTTATTAAGCCATTATAATCTAAAAGCTGGGTCACGCAATACTGAATCATACTGATGTCATCATTAAGGGAGTCTCTCTCTACTGTGGAGGATACCAACTATACTAGGGAGTCGCTCTCCACTATGGAGGATCCCGACTGATGCTAGGGAGTCACTCTCTACTATTGAGGATCCCGATTGATGCTAGGGAGTCACTCTCTACTATGGAGGATCCCCACTGATGCTAGGGGGTCACTCTCTACTATTGAGGATCCCGACTGATGCTAGGGAGTCACTCTCTACTATTGAGGATCCCAACTGATACTAGAATCTGAGAGGTACTGGTCTGACGTTATGCATACATATATATCTGGTCTATACTACTGCAGCTAATCAGAAACATGTACATACTCTACTTTCTTCATACACCCTTCATTACGGAAGGATCAGGGCTGCTTTCTACTAACAACAAGCCCAACATTCGGAAACTTATCATTCTCATGCTTTATCATCGTAAGCCATATCATCATGGAACCATATTAGAATCTCTTCATAGGTCTAACATTAACGGGAATCTTTAGGTTCACATCATGCATACTACTTCTCATCATCAAATTCAATTTCATATTAGTCATCACGTATCATAGAGACATTCATGACCCATACATTCAACTCATACTTTAACGGGCATTCATTGATTCATATAATCTAGATTTATAGGAAGCTATGTGCTTACTCATATTTCAACATGTACAACAAAATCATATGGGAAGTGTGCATCTTTGGTTCATAAGACCTTTTCACATTTATTCCAATTCATGTGAAGAATGCATTAGATAAGCCATTATCATAAATTGAACCCGCACATGGTGGATTCACAATCCACTGCCTTGATCCACTTGGCTACATCTGCCCCCTTGCCTACTTACATTCCATTTTTACATTATTTGAATTCGAAAACAAAAATTGGAGATAGCTTGGGGATTGTCCTGGCATCTCATGAGATAGTAGAGGCTTATCAGACATAGACTAGTATGTTCAGATTTGATATTTAGTGTTATGATGTTATCATTTGATATGCTCTTTATGATATTCATACTTCCACTTATTCATGTTTAAGTTTTAAGTTTTCACCTTAATTTATGCTCTTGAGTTTCTATACACATGCCATGGGTTGACGCCATCCAAGGTTCTAGGTCATGTGTCTCGATCCAGGGTCCAGCTCGGGTCGTGGTAAACTTGGTATCAGAGTAAAGGTTTAGGTGTGTCCTATGGTGTTTGAAAGCCATATTAAGTAGAGTCTTTTTCATGGGTGTGAAGCGTGCCACACTTTTAGGGAAGGGGTTATAAGACATTTTAGGAAATTTTCCTACTTTCATGATTCATCTCATGCGATGAAGTATCTCTCTATTCCTCTAACTCATGCTATACACATTGGCAGAAATATGCCTTCATGCCGAGTTAATGGTAGAAGAAATGGTAACGAAAATGGCTTTGACAATGACAATGGAGATGGGCATCAACAAGCCCCACCAGAACTAGTGAATCCTTTGCCCCAACAGGTCACTCATGCCGACTTCAGAGCGACATTTTAGATTTTGGCATAGGCCATGACCACTCAAGTCAACTAGTAAGCGGTGGCCCATGTTTGCCAGAAAGGGAACACAGTAGCGGTGAGAGTGCGAGATTTTCTCAAGATGAATGCACCTATGTTTCTGGGGTCGAAGGTAGATGAGGACCCGCATGAGTTCATCGAGGAAGTGCATAAGATTGCCTAGATTATGGGGGTGATGGGAGAGGAAAGTGCATACTTAGCCTCCTATTAGTTGAAGGGGGTTGCTTACATATGGTTTCACTAGTGGAAGGATAGCAAGGGAGTTTGAGCAGTCCCCATGAGTTGTGATGAGTTTGTGACTGCTTTCCTGGACAGGTTCTTCCTTAGAGAGTTGAGAGAGGCAAAGGCAGCAGATTTTGTCAACTTGAAGAAGAACCACAGGACTGTCCTAGAGTATGCCTTGGAGTTTACCTGGCTAACTAAGTATGCATCGGAGATGGTTGCGAATCAGAGGGATCGTATGAGCAAGTTCTTGAATGGAGTAGTAGATTCACTAGTCAAGGAGTGCAGGACTTCCTTGCTAAAGAGTGACCTAGATTTCTCCTAGTTGGTCATATACACCCAGCAGATAGAGCCTGAGCAGATGAAGGAGAAGGAGAGAGAGGTCGGAGGGCCAGGACAGGGAGCTATGGGCAAATCCAGCAGAGGTCCAGTGATGGACATCGTGCTTAGTCCTACTAGCGATCGTCAACCCTAACTCAATCAACAGTTAGTGTTCCATCCAGCCCGAGATGATATCAGAGAGGCAGAGCGTTATGCTCTAGGGGGTAGAGGAGCATCCAAGGGAGCACATTTTTCCAGCTTGTATGAAGTATGCCAGGAAGCACCCTAGCGAGTGCGTGGTTGGTATCGATTGTTGTTTTGTGTGTGGGAAGCCCGGGCATATGTTCAAAGATTGTCCTTCAGCCAGACAATGCAACAATAGAGGTCGTGCCCCAACTACTACTTCAGCAGCCCCATCAGCTCGCCCCTCCCAGTAGGGCACCTCATTTAGTGTATGTGGCAGCCAACGCCAGAAAAGATTCTATGCACTATCTTCTCGTTAGGAGCAAGAGGCCTCTCCCCATGTGGTCACTGGTATGCTACGAGTATTCCATCTTGATGTGTATGCATTGTTAGATGTAGGGGATACCTTATGTTTTGTGACTCCTTACATTGATGGTAGTTTTGGAGTCAGTCCTAAAATCTAATTAGAATCCTTCACAGTCTCTATTCCTGTCGATGAGTCAGTTTTAGCTCAATGAGCACACAGAAACTTCCCTATCACAGTCCTTCAGAAAGTCACCTCAGTCAACCTAGTAGAGTTAAAAATGACCAATTTTGGTATTATCTTTGACATAGATTTGTTACATGCATGTTTTGCCTTAGTCAATTGTAGAATCCATACAGTAGAGTTTTGATTTCTGGGTAAGCTAGTCCTAGAGTGGAAGGATAGTTCAATCGTTCCTGTAGGTCACTTCATTTCCTATCTCAAGGCTAGGAAGATGATCTCAAAGGGCTATGTGTATCATATAGTTCGGGTTAAGGATGCTACATCCGAGACCCTGACTCTTCAGTCAGTTCCCATAGTATGTGAGTATTTGGAGGTATTTCTAGATAATCTATTAGGAGTCCCTCTAGAGTAGGAGATTGACTTTGGTATTGACCTTCTCCCTAATATGCAGG
>JACEIK010001198.1:25508-38231 GCA_018107945.1 Datura stramonium
TGATAAATACTATGTTGAGCACTATAATAACTCATTTTAAAGTTTGTAGGAATAAAAGAGTAAACCTTTAATTGACAGATCTGAATATCACAAAGTTCAGCCTATTAAATCTAACTTAGTCCAACAAGTTAAAGGAAAGTAAAGAGTATAGAGGAATGATTGTTAACATATTATGGAAAGCATAGGTCTCACTCAGATATACAACTTTGAGGATTAGATTAATATTAGAGGAATTTGACTTCTTATAAATCTCATAAATTGAGGTTTTTACCAAATTCAATAACGAAAAATAAGCTTAAGCTAGAGTATATCGGGTTGTACAGAATCCTTCTAAGGATAGGCCGCATATTTGAGTTGCCCTAAGAATTACAAGTAATTCACCCATAATATACTACCAAAAGGTATACAAGATTCCTCTAGTATGGTGTCAGTAAACAATGTTCAAATTACAAAAGAAGCACCGCATGAAAAGGTTCTATAGTTGAGAACTAAAGAGATAGATTCAACAACAGTACTTTGAAGAGCACTAATATCAAAGAAATGCTGTGGAAAGTAAAGAAAAATGAGATTTAGATAACCCCACCTATTTTGCAGCTCAAATAATAGTGTTCGGAATGAAAGTAGAATAGTTCAGAAATACGATAATTGAGGTGAGTTGTCACTTTTAAGTTATGCATTTCGTTTGCATAAATGATGAGTAATACTATTTAGGTTTGATTAAATTATCTAGGTATTATGTTTGTATAACCCTATAAGGCATATAGGGTGGTTTTAATGAGTTTTTGATTTTTGGATAGTCCAATTTGCAGAGGAAACTTTGCTAAATTTTTTACAAAAACCTAAAAGACTCACTTTTATAAGCATTATCCTCATTAGAGGATGAATGTACCTAAGGCGGAAGGATGTAACACCTTGTATATTTTAAAACGATTGGCCTATTATGTTGAAGACATACAAGCGGATTTTTTTTGCTTTATGTTGTTCGATGATGAGATGTCGAGAGAAAAAGGTAGCAAATGAGTGGTCATATCAATGAATTGATACATGAAGGTGTTTGAAAAATTAAACCAAATTTTTAGGTCAAATAAATCCTTTAAACAAAGTTTAAGTTAAAAGGGATTCCTCGTTGAGAGTCACTTCAAGAGATTCAGCATGTGTGATTTTAAAGGAGCATATCTCCGAACATACGGGGAGTTAGAGGGTGTACTACATATAAAATCTAGGTATTTAAGTCTAGTTTTTTAAAAAATAATTTTATTGTCAATATGAGTTCTATATAAAAAATTATGCTAGTTTGAAAGCGACACTATCAATAGAAAATGCGTCAGTGGGGTCGGGCCCATTTGGGTAGGGTTTGTGTAACACCCCGAATCCAAAAATAAATTTCCCATCAACTTGGTTGTCAAAAAGACATAAATATTAGGCCCTTCTACTTAAGGGTGATGGAGGAGACAACGGACCATTGGGCAGGTTACAGCCCGTCACGTCGACCATGAAACGAGTAGCGAGACCAGATTGCAAATTTGCAAGAGGAGATTCTAGGGTCATTTTGGTAGTTTCACATATTTTAATACCTAATCTTGAATGTTGTGGGATTTTTAAAGGGGTTATTTAAGGATTCTAAAAGCCTAAACACTCATTCCTCCCCATTCCAAAGTAGAGTTAGGGATCAAAGCTCTCAAGCTCTCAACTACTATGGTGAAATTGGTAGACACGCTGCTCTTAGGAAGCATTCCTTTTATTGGCACTATGTTTTTATTTATTTTTGTTTCTAATTGGTCAGGAGCTCTAGTCTAATTAGACAACATCTTTCTTCGAACATAGGAGTTGCTGAGAGTAAAATTCGAGAAAAAGAGCCGATTGTATGGGAAATCCTTCGAGAAGTTATGCAGGGACATCCTGTATTGCTGAATAGAGCACCCACCCTGCATAGATTGAAAGAATAAGTTGAATGAAAAGTTTTTGATTCATATATCATTATAGGCAGACAGCACTAACAAAGATAAAGTGCTAGACATTCGATTTGGTACCGCTCTTGCGGCCCGCACCGAAACAGTGCTTTACCCCTAAATATTCAGTCAACTGCTGCGCGACTTTAACTATAACCTCAGCTCTATTTATTGGTCTGAGCAAGATACGACTTATTTAAACTAAATATTTAAAATGAACAATTCATAAAAAGAAATCCTTCTATGGGATTGCGTGTATTCTATATTTACCTACGTTAACAATTGTCAATTCTTGTTCATTGTCATTGAGATTCATGTCAATTCGGATTAATATTTAGGTAAAAACTAGGAAATTCATCTTCTTCAACCTAGGGTTTTCAAGCTTGAGTCTAAGTTCTAATTTCTTGGCATGTAAGGCTAACCTATGTGAGGAATTCTAATCTTTCTTATGTCCTAAATTCAATGTTGAGAGTAAAACTAGGTTTTATTGTTCAATTGATCATCTTCTACCCTATCTATGTTTTTTGAATTGCATTCATTGAATTATTCACATTGAGTTGATTATTGATATCCTTGATTGTTGATTATAATCCCTCTCCATTGTATTGTTAATCACTCTCTCTTGATTGTTGATTGTTAATCATTGATTGATGAGTTGGTTCATGTCTCTTGTCCCATGAACCCAATTGCATGAAAGAATGATGTTAAGAAGCATAGTTTTGACGCAAGTGTTTTGAAGTAAATGCATTATTTTCATAAATATTGGGTATATTTTCAAGAGAGTATGTATAAAGAGGTTTTGAGAATAAGGATATGATTTTTGCATGATTTTTAAAAACTTAAGTAAAAGTTTTATTTTTGAAACTCATGAGATGTTTGGAGCCTAGAAGCTCCCAAGTTCTAAAGAGATGTTTTGAGCCAAGGCTCACAAGTAAAGTTTATTGATGTTTAAATAATATTTTGAGCAAGAGGCTCGTAAGCATAGTTTAAACAGATTTTCAGCGAAAGGCTCTAATGACGATTTTATACATTCATTATATCTATAGGTGAAGTGATTTACAATGATATTTTTGAGTTATCTCAATGAGGGCATATAGACATGAGCATAATATTTTAGGAGTATTTAGCATCAAGTTAGGTGAAAGGGTTTAGACAACCCATAAGCCCCATAACAATATAGCTAACATAGGATAGGATCATGCCGTTGGTTTGAGTGACTCCTCAAAGATAGTCCCTGGTAAGGATATTGATTATTATGGATCCAAGATTGTGATCATTCTCTTCCCTGGCAAGGATTTGAATGTCTCTACCAACTTGAGCGAGATAGTTGGGCATCATGTGCTCATTCATGATGGTGTCGGTTATGAGAAACTCCCACCTAACCTACCACTGATATACATTACTTGCCTATGTATTTATAGAGATAGTTTTGATGCATAAGTCTTATTGATTAAATTGTTTTACACATTGATCATATTATCATATTGTGTCCTATGTATCATTCAGAGTTTAGTTTCCTATTAATTTAGTTACGTTCAGTCATATCGAGTAATTATTTCCAGTTATGCCCTTTGATTGAGATATTCTTGCTAACCTTGTTTCATTCAGATATATAATATATCGTACATTCCATGTACTGATGTCTTTTGGCACTGCATCATATTATGATGCAGACTCATGTAGATAGGAATAGTAAGGGACATTTCGGTAGGACTTCATCTATATTCAGCTTTTGGTGAGGCCTCCTATATTTGGAGTGTCACAGTTTTGATTGGGTCTTTTATTTATAGAGCTTGAGGTAACTGTGGGAACTATGTCCAGGCACCCCTTTTTACAGTTATAGAGGCTTCATAGATAGAGTTAGATGTTGAGTCAATAATGTTAATTTCTAACATTTATTTCAGCTATAGAATAAATTCTCTTTTATTATGTGATAACATAAAAAACAACTCTCCCATTAGGGAGGTGGCAATGGTCGTTTGCAAAACAAGTACCTAACAAAGAGTCGTGGTTGTATCCCACAAGGATTGGAGGCTAGATGCACCAATTTTTTTAAATTAGATCAAATAAGCATGCATCATGTATAAATGTAAAGTAAATTTTTGGGGGATTGGTTTGAACTAGTATCAAATGAAAATGTAAAATCAATACAAGGGAAAATGATTGTTGCTAGAAAGATGAGAGACTACGGGTGTGCATTTGATGGGGCATCGACTTGATAGGTATTAACTAAGATCCTTAGATTCAATTAGTGCTAGGACAACCTTGGATTTTGGCTATACTCTACGTTTCTCAACCAAAAGAGTATGTCTACTGTGGGTTTTCTCAAACCCCAAAGCCAAAATCTACAAAACAACCAAATTATGCTTGAGAAGGGGTTTAGATTATTTCTAGCTCTAACCCTTTAATGGAGTTTGAATTGGGTGTAGACTATCTCTAACTCCAACCCATAGATCAATAACTCCAAATCCTCACTATTGAAGTCTTACCCAACTTCGCTTTCCTTTCTCAAGAAAAAGCAAAGTTAGAGAGTTCAAATTAATTTTTGCAACCACTAATTTTCAGATTATAACTTGAAGAAATCAATAGATCCATACCTCCTAATCAAATCTAAGATCAATTAGTCAATGCCCACTTAAATCTAAACACCCATCATTTGCACACACTCCTAGAAGAGAAATTAGCTGCTCATAAAGGGATGAGAAATTATACCAATAGAGAATTTCTCAAAACCAATCATATTAAGCAATTAAGATTACTTCCAGCTTATAATCTGTAACAATGGTGTTTTCTCACAAAGAAGATGAAGAAGAAAGTATAAAATTATACTCTCTCTATCACTATCTCCTCTTCGATATTATCTGTGATGTAATGCAAAGTCTCTACAAATAGGGTATAAAATCTATATATATTCCTTGAACAGATCCCCAAAATGCCCTTGGAAGCTTCTCAAGTACATACTTCTCTTCTTGTATGATTTTTCCCTTCGAAGGAGATGCAGCTCACTTGCGTTGGCACCTACATTCTGCAGATGTAGACTTGCGGAACGCAGGTCCGTCAATAGGCCCAGGTAGTGTTCTTTCAAGGCCTCCTGCATAGCACTTGCGATCCATAGATAATAGCTTTTTGCATGCAGGTCTGGTTCCAGCAACTTCCACATGCGTGGAACCTACTAAACCCAAGTGCAGACTTGTAGCACGCATATCATTGTTTTTCCTCTGGCAGATTTCTTTAAGTTCAAATCCTTCATCTTCTTTGTTTCAACTAAGTTTCTACACAAAAGAGAAGAATAGGGATAAAACCCTTTTAAATTGAATTAAAATTGTTACACCCCGTAAATTCTCGACATGTAGATGGCCTATTCGCATGTTGGTTAAGAGTTTTTGAATGCCATACATGCTAGGAAAAGGCCCGGGGAACTAGGAAAAGCCCTGGAAAGACCGCTAGGAGATTCGTCAACTATCGGGGAGGAGCCCTCTAATAATGGCAACGTGCCACGGAGGGAGGGCCTACGCGTTGGAGCCGTTTGTCACGAGGCCCCCCGTCCAGCCTATATAAAAGCCTCCAACTTTGTTAAATGTTATACTTGGCAATTTCCAGAGAAGTCGAGGGAAAAACAGAGAGGATCTAAGATTCCATTGAAATTTCCTTTGATTACCCCGTCAAACGCTGTCCAAACTCAAATTAACTCCGTATACCGAAGTATTAAGCAACAAGGAGCATTTCTACGGTTTAGTTTCGTGAAATTCGGCTCGCGAATTGTCAGCTCTACTGAGCTAAGGTAAGTGAAATTGCTCCAAGTTAGAGTTAGTATACTCCTAGCCCTAAAGTGAGTATTTCTCCCTTTCGGACTTTTGAGAAATAGCGAGTTTTCTAACTTGCCGATAAGCCAAAGTTTGGGCTATATATATAATAAAGTGATATTTTCTTCCGTAATATTAGTATTTAGTTCTAATTAACCTATATATGAATGCAACTTGGGAGAAATAGCAAAGAAGTACCGATCGAGCTATGCCAGCTAGTTGGGAAATCAAGCGAAGGTATGTAAAGCTAATTTTCTAAGAAATTAGTAATCCAAGATAGCAAATAGCGTGAACTATAGAAGAAAGAATTCAAAAGTCTATATTGAGTCCAAGATGAATCAAAGAAGTATGTTTTATGTTATTATGTTGTATTCGTAATGCTAGTAAAGCAATATCGTACAGCTAGATAATATCTCCGATACAAAAGATAGCTCGCATGAGAATCGCTTAATGCGTAAAAGAGTTCGAATAAGAAATCGTAATATAGATAGTATTTTCCGATCAAACATGCTGCTATACGGGATTATTGCCTATATTCGCCATGTTCGCTTACTTTGCATACTTGCATTCTCGTGGTATTGACGCCCGTTTGGGGCGCTCGCATTACTTGCTCCGCAGTACCTATAGACAAGAGCCGATCCTCGTGATCCCAGCTGGGCCGCAGTCACACCCGTCATCCGTAGCTTGATATTCGTAGGTTTACATCATTTTCTTTTGTTGTATAGTACGGGTAGGTCGGGGCCCTATCCCGACCATCTTATCAGTATTCTTAGAGGCTTGCAGATTGTGTATATATCTCTCTGTGGTTAGTTGTGCCGGTTGTGTGGGGCTATGCGTACATTTACCTGTTTAGTATGTTGTTTATGTTGGCCGTGTGGGGCCGTATCCAGTTAGTAGCGGTGACCTTGCTGGTCACGTAGTTGTTCAGCATTTGTTATATTGATTTAGAGATAACTAGACAGCATAGTGGCCTTGTCAGCCCGCATAGGTTTCCCTATATGAATGTGATTCTGGTTAGCTGATGTTATAGTACAGGTGGCTATAGGCCCAGTCGGTTGGAGGCTTTATTTACAGCCGTTATATTGCCCGTTGATTCCGTAGTCTAGCAATTCAGGTCCTAATAGGGCACCAGGTGCCAGTCATACCCCCCAAGGCGGCGCGTGACAAAAACGAAGCAATAACTCATGCTCGAGAGCCAGATGAGTTAGTAAATTACCAACTCATCAAACCCCCAAACTAGAACTATTGCTTGTTCTCAAGCGAAGCATTCACTAAACAATGAATTTAGCTTAAGCTTAGTCAAGACATATGGGATACACATCGGACTCCAAAGACTCAAAATAACCCCAAAACCACAAAAAGAATAAAAAATTAGAGAAAAAAACTCAAATAGGTGCACACATTTCAATCGGTAGTACCATAAGTACTCGACAATGATCAACATTATTCCTTCAATCCAAATCCAGGGGCATTTTCATTTCAATCAAAATCAACAAGCATCTCAAATCATTGACATTCAACCTTTAAGTTTGCCTAGAAGCTCACTACACAACTATCGCATTCATACCTTTCAATTGAGATTAAGATTTTAGCGTTCACTCTAAGGATGTAATGCCACTCACCAAAAGAGAGAATCCCACTTATAATTATGCAATCCAAAGAATAGGGATTATAATATGATATTAAAATGCTCACTCTCTCAAAGATATTCAAGTATACACACATTGAACCATAGGCTTGCCCTTCATGTAAATCGCCACTAGCATAGAGTTGCAAAGATTGGAATCACTAAGGACTTGCGGGTCATAAACGCAAACATAGGCTCGGGTCTAGATATGGAACCTAGAACCATGAATGGCTCCAAGTCAACCCATGGCATGAACATGATAACTAAATATCAACATTATGAAAAATTGATAACTAAATTCTGAAATAGCGAAAGTCTGAATAACAAAACATCTAGCCAACAATAATATCATGACACTGAGTCTGAAGCTAAATATACAAATCTATGTCTGAAAAGACCTTACTAACTGATGAGATGCTAGGACAAACCCCCAGATATCTCTAAGTATGAAACAAACTGATATAACGATACTAAAAGATAGATGTCCTCGGAGGATGAGGACTCACCCAAGACAGGGTCTGAATTGGAACAAGAGCAGGACTAACAGTGCAATTGAGTCTAATCACTAGGACCTGTATCATGAAATGATACAACATAAGGTATGCGGTCAATAATTGGAATGTACTGAGTGTGCAAGGAAAGTAAAACAGATAGAACAAGTATAACTAAAATCAAGCAAATTAACATAAATCATAACATCATAAAGGTAGGGACTATATACTGATATATGAAAACAAGAATAGTCATAAATTAGATCTCATAACTGAATCGAATGACCCAAATCTAAAACTAAAATCATAAATAAAAGCTGATGAATTGATCATTGGGTTAAACCTGCTGAAAATATAATATAATAACTGATAAATCTGCATAATTGAGAACATGAGGAACAATGGGAGACTCTCCATATAACCGACACCATCACGATAGAGCTTACGTATCCCAACTATTACACTCAAATGGACAAAGCCATCCAAAGCCTTGCCAAGGCTAAGGGAACTACCATGATATGGATATCAAGCTGAAGGCCCTTTCGAGCAAGGAAAGCTCACAAGGGATGTCCCAAGGAAATTGTTGAATTCTACATTGGCGCGTAGTTTTGAGACCTGAGGTTTTCATGAACCGCTAGCCTACTCTGTGCTAGACACTGCTCCCAAAAACATACAAGGTGCTCACCATTTTTTTTCAACGAAGCTGAAACCATACCAAAAAGCTGAAAGTGGGAGTATAAACTTCAAAACCATATGGTAAGTTGATTTATAGAACTAAACTGAATCATGAAAACTTGCTAAATCTGAGTGGGATTACCCAAAATCTGAAGGTCATGCATACTTCAAATAGACTTCATTATCCAAAATCATAGATTCATATATGGATAATTTGTAAACACACATACATGCTAGATACTTCATCATACTTGAAATCATCAATCATAAACTATACTTTTTCATGAACTTGCATAATTGGGCAAAATCTTCTAAAACTTGAACTCATGAATTTATAGTCAAAACATGTATAGAATTTTCCCATAAAGCATCAAACATACTTTAAAAAATAGAGGGAATCGACCCATAAACAATTTGCAAGAATTCCATGAAATTAAATTGAAATCCATTTTGATCATAATTTTAATTTAGACTTGATTCATGAAATTGAGGAGATTTATGAGCATGAGAGTGAAAGGAACCCTCATTCATGGCCTCACATACCTGGAAGAACTAAATCTACACTTGCCCTAGAAAGCCCAAAGGATTTTGAGAAGAATTTGGAAATTCTAGGCTGGATCTTCAATGGAGAGGTCTAGGATTGCATGCATAGGAGGGGAATGGTTAGCATAGGATTAACCATCTTAAAACCCTCCTAAAAATCTTAAAACGACATAGCTTAGTGCTTAGGAGCTTAGGAATTATATAAATATCCTTACTTAAATTGCAAAAAAAATTCACTCAGCTAGGTGTCACGAGTCGTACCTCAATACCACAAATTGTGGTTACCATCTGTAGCCATCACTGTTTTGTCCCGACTTTCTGAAGTTTCCCACAGATCAAACTATGACTCGCACCACCAACCTACGAGTCATTAGATCCACCCGTGATCACTGTTTCCAAGATCCTCATTTCCTTCTCACAGGTGTAGGCCACGACTTATTGTTTCCTACAATTGGTCGTACAATGATTCATACCTTCCAACTAGGGTAACTCAGTCCTCAAACCACGGTTTAGCCTACGACTCGTAACATGATCGCATGAGTCCTACCTTGACTTGTTGTCACTGAAATCCTCCTAAAGATTCAAACCATGAAACTTCCTACGGATCGTACTTTCTCATAATGACTCGTGCCACGAGTCGTCCTAAGAAAAATTTTCTCTCTTTTTTTCTTAACATATTTCAAATCTCAGGAACCTTCGGGATATTACATAAAGTAGGCTAGGGGTAAGGGTAGGACATCATTTAGTTCAAATGACTATAACCTCCCTAACGCTCTTGTGACACAAATCAACATCTCACTCAAAACATAGAGTTAACTCTACCTTATATCTCCTTTTCACAATCCAAGTTTTCCCAAAGTGCCATCCTTCTAAACACCTTTGGTTTTGATATTAAGCATCCACTATACAAGAGATATCACCACTCAATTCTTTTCTTTCTTTCTTTGATCAAAGGATTCAAACAACCATTTTTTACATTTCACATTCGGTGCTATCTCACATTGAAGCTCATCCCGCTTTTCCCTTTTTATGCTCATACCCCCGAACTTAGGCTTTTGCCTACATCAATATTTCAGTTTTACAGTCTCCCCCAAATCTTGGGCTTTTAGCCCCCATTTTCTATTATCACTAGCACTTGGGGAGGAATAAGTGCCAAAGTAAAGGATTCAAGAAGGGTACAAGGTTTTAAAGAAAAAGGTTTATGGCTCAAAAATGGTTAACTAAGATCAATGTTAAAGGAGAGCATTTTTCGGTGAAGTGACTATCAAAAAAGGGCCTATGTCATTTTCCAAGCTCAGGCACATCTAGGATTTTTCCTTGAATCTCATTTGGGGCAAGTTCTAGATAACATGCATACACAAGAACAAGCAATAACTTTACCACACAAGGCATCACAAATTCAAGGAATCTAGCTATTCGCAAAATCAATTGAATAGTATGACTTTTGATAAGTCATTCCGAGTTTCACACAACTCATTTGTGAATCAGAAATCCAAACAAAGAATGTAGGCATCATGATAAGAGAATGCTTTTTAAGTTCATTTATCCCTCCTTTTTCAAAAATTAAATTTCTTTACCAAAAAAAAGTTTTAGTGGTGCCGCTTAAGAAATGTGCACAAAGACCCAAAAATGACAAACTAAACATGGCATTTTGCCTTAAGAAAGTCTTCTCTCAATCCATCATCACGAAATATCAACCGGTTAGACATAAAAATTAAGATAAGAAAATTTTTCCTACTTGAGAAAGAACCGTGTTAGAAAGAAAATTCTTAGAGTTTATTCACTAACTACTATTTACAAAGGCGATTGCAATGCATGGATAGTAAAATAATTGGAGTGTAAGACCAACCCAGAATTTTGGCAACTCACATCAAAATCACAAGGGAATTAAGCCCAACAAAGGTCAAATTAAAAAGTAATTAAATAACAAGCCCAGAAAAGGCATCAATTCATTTACAAAACAGGCCCAACAAGGGCATCCATTCATCAAACTCAATATCCACCCCCTCCCCCAACAAAAATAATGCATTTTCCCTATGGCATAATAAGACCAAGAAAGAGTAGGAGGACTCTCCGTACGAGTGAAGTACTAGAATAGGTCGTGATGGGTGATGCTCTGGAGTAATGTAAGGATGGGCCAAACCGATCACGAATCTTCTAGATAGCATCCGTGGCTTCTCAATGTTATTAAAAGACATGGATAAAGATTTGAAAGTTCCATCGAATAATAAATTTCAAGACAAATTCAAATGGGATGCAATTAGCTATTAAAAAGTGTTTTGTGATGGAAGAAGATCTCAAACCCAATAAAGATATTTTTTCAAGTCTTACATATATTTGGAGGCCCGAATTAAAGTTCAAGAGGAGATGGAATGGGGCCCAAATCAGCCCCCAATTGGAGAAAATATTGCAGTAATTTTTATAATTAGTTTCTAGAATTATTTTTAAGAGCTGTTTTATTTTATGTTGACTTCCTATGACTCTGTGTATGGCAGCTTTCTATGTCATTTAGTATTTTGTTTTAATCTATGTTGACTACATTAATCTAAGTATGGGTAACATTCTATGTACCTAGGGAATATAATTTATTTAGTTGAGTCTTTGACCAGCCCCTTCTAGGATTCTATATAAAGGAGGTTTTTTCTCTTCCATGTACTAAGTTTGATTTAATATATTAGTAGCAGTCTTATGGCTTGTGGAGAACCTTGTAGGTTCTCTTTGGGTTATGCCCTTTTTGTTCTACTTTGAGCCATAACTTGAATTTCTTCAATGGTAAGATTACTTGTTTGAATTCCCTCCCCCCTTTCTTCTTCTACTTCTTCTTAATTGATTCACTATTTCTTGTTTCTTCTCTTTTCAAGAATCAATTCCTTCCCCCTTTCTAATCATCTAATTTTTCAGAATCTTCCATTGTCTAGGTCATTATCCAACATACGCACTTTCATCACCATAACTAATCTCATCATAATCAGAAAATTCATCACTAAAATATTCGTGAAAAAGGTTATGGGTTTTACTCAAATCAAAAATTTGATGTGATTCATCATAGGTTTGACTAGTATTTGAGTCATCATAGCACCACTCTCATCACAAGAATTATAGCACATGTCCCTTCCATCATTCTTTGCATCTGATTCCCAATCATCCCCACTATAATCATTCATTCCTTCGTTCCAATTGCTTTCAAAATCTGTAGAAGACATGCTTTAAAATAAGAGATTGTTAGTAGTAAAGTTGTCTCACATGCACTCCCTCATGTGTATCTTATAATGGCTTTCAACACTCGTATATCACACAATTAGGCTTTTACCCTCAAATAATCTCAGCACTCTTGCCTTTAACCACTCAAAGGATGCTCCTCAAAGTTCTTCCATGAACCAACAACTCAAACACTTCAAAGTAAGTTCATTGGTTTGGTTCAAGAATGGAGTTTATGTCAAACAAAGAAAAGGAAAATAAAACTATAACAGGATGGAAACAAAGAAGTACACAATAAAAATAGAGAGTAAAGCATGAAAAAAATTCACACGAAATAAAAAAAATGAGCACAAATCACTAGACTACACTAAGTATGAACAAATACTTAAAATATCTAGCAAAGGAATAATAGGAAATTAATTATTGCATATAAACAC
>JACEIK010001198.1:38251-51775 GCA_018107945.1 Datura stramonium
TTTAATGAGCTTTTTGAATCCAAGGAGCTACAATGACCTTTACAATCCCCAAGTAACTTTTGAGTTTCTTATTGACCAAAATTCAAAGAACCTTCAAATCTAATGAGATTTTTAATAAATTAAAATCACCAAATCACAAGATAAAGTATAGAACAAAACATGAACAAGTGAAGAACACTAGAAGCTACTGTTCACGTCACTATTCATTTGAGGAAATAATTTTTATTTGACTTTTCCTTTGGGTTACTGTTCATGCTACAGTGACTTTTCTTCTTCTTTTTTTGAATTTGTTGTAGTTTTCTATGAATCAAAGTAGTAGATCAAGTGAGTATAAGAATACCAAACCATCCAAAGCTCTGATACCACTTGATAATGACACAGACAATAGAAGACTCTAAAAATTTAGAAGATTAGAAAGGGGGAAGGAATTGATTCTTGAAAAGAGAAGAAACAAGAAATAGTGAATCAATTAAGAAAAAGTAGAAGAAGAAAAGGGGGGAGGAAACTCAAACAAGGAATCTTATCATTGAAGAAATCCAAGTTATGGTTTAAAGTAGAAAAAAAATGGAATAACCCAAAGAGAACCTACAAAGGTCTCCACAAGCCACAAGTATACTACTAATATATTTAATCAAACTTAGTTACAATGAAGAGAAAGAATCTCCTTTATATAGAATCCTAGAAGGGGTTGATCAAAGACTCAACTAAAGAAATTATATTCCCTAGGGACATAGAAAGCTGCCCAAAAAGATTCCACACACAAAGTCCTAGGAAGTCAACATAGAATAAAACAACTCTAAAATATAATTATAGAAACTAATTAAAAAATTACTGCAATATTTTTTTCCATTGGGGACTGATTTGGGCCCTACTCCATCTCCTCTTGAATTTTAATTTGGGCCTCCAGATAGATGTAAGACTTGAAGAAAATATCTTCATTGTGCTTTAGATCTTCTTCCATCACAAGATACTTTTTAATAGCTTACAGCCCATTTGAGTTTTTCTTGAAATTTCTTATCCAACCAAACTTCCAAATTTTATCCATATCTTTTAATGACATTGAGTTGCCATGGATGCTATCATTCTCCCCTTCTTAAAGAAGATTCATCCTTGAACCTTGAAATTGACTATATTTTCACCTTCATTGGATTTGAGCCTCTTTGGTTGTTATCACCGCTAAGGGAAGGCCTCAAGGGCCTGGTAGAGCTCAAGAGGACTGTATAAGGAGACAGCTTCCCATTTGTCCAGAAGTGTCCTTGACTGGTGGAAGGAATAATTCAGCCCCCCCCATGGGCCGACCTAGTAGGAAACATCCATGTTTTTAGGCACCTCATCGTGAGGCTTCTCATGTTCTTGAATTTCCTCAGTTGCAATACCTCCTATCGGGTTGATCCCAACATACCAATCATTTGGGGGGCTTGTATCCATAACAGGTGAGTCTGAAGTTACTGTCGGAAGATTAAAGTTTATACCCATGGGTGAGATTTTTTCTTTTTGTCTATCCATTTCCTCCCTCAAAGCATCCACCTCACCTTCAAGTACGTCAATTCGGGCACAGAGACTTCCCAACTTTTCAACCACTGGATTCATAGCCGATTTAATGGCATGTTGGTTACTTAGGGGGGTGGTTTTGGCTATCTTGACTAACTGATAATTGTGATCATAGGATATCTATGCAAATTTTAGAAGGACACTTGGCGTTGAAAAGACAGTCTAGGAAGGCAAAGGTGGAGGTTGGGCATTTCCCGACATTTTTGGGATTGGAGAATCAGTTGAGCCCAAAGTTAAATTTTTCTTTTTGATGGTTGGAGCATCTTTATACATCTTTGTGGCCAAATCAAATACTCCTTCTACCCGATGCATTTTGTATAGCGGTCGGAAACAGGGGAAGCAAGCCTTAATACATAGCAAACTAATAAGAACTAGGAAGGGCATAAAAGTAGTATGTTGTCGGGCCTTCCTCTTGAATTGCTTTGTGATGATTTCTCCCATGTTAATATGAATTCTAGCCATGATACAGGCTATGAGAATGGCTACCTCAATGGAGATATGTATGGTGTTCATAGAAGGAATGAGGCGAGTGCACACAAGGTCAAGCCACATTCGAGCCTCAAACTTAAGATCTTGGCGAGAGATATCGCCTTTCATTACAACCCAAAGAGGTTGACCCTCAATAATAGCATCGGTCACCCACACATATTGATCTTCTTTAATTGCCAAGTGCCTTGCAAATCCTATGACAGGACGTACTCGCTCAGCCCAGTACGTTGAGTTGATTGTTGTAGGGGTAATGTCTACTTCTTTCCCCCTTACCATCACAGGTTATAAGCATGGCATTTCTTCCACATGGCCCTTATGCTTCAAAACATCTTGTCGATCCCGATAACAGGCATAGAATTCTCTCACCAACTTTGGAAAATAAGGACCTGGGACTTCTGTTAATAAGGCCTGGTCCCGTATCTAGAATTTCTTTACTATTTTGGGGAAGTTGGCCTTGAAGGAATATACATAAAACTAGTCCTCTTCTATGATTGGCTACTTCTCCCGAAAAGAGAGATAATAAGCCTCCTCCCTTCTAGGGAAAAGTGGAGTTGTGCTATCATCTGTCCCTCATTTATGGCTGACTCATGGGGTGTGTCCACCACCATTGGAGCCTTCCCTTTATCTTGTCACCTAGATGATCGCATGTTCCTAGAAAATGTTGTGAGTTCCCAGGAAATAGAACTAGAATCTTTTAGTTATTTTTTCATTGGAAAGAAAAAGAAAGCATCTTAAAGAAACTAAGAAAATAAAAAGAAATGGAATGCAAAAGGGAGAAGCAGCTGGAAGATTTCTACTGAACTGTGAGACACCTACGTGTCACAGGTGGAGACCCGCGTCACGCAGATGAGGCACATATGTGAAGCAAAAAACTAGCAATATTATCACACATATGTGTTTCACAGATGGAGACCTGCTACACATATGTAGAATGCATATAGAGGGCAGTAAGCATGCACCTACTGACCTTCACCTGTATTCTGCAAAGCAGTATCTCCAGCACGCATTTGCATGGCAGTGCTTCAACCTACATTTAATAGATTTCAACCCAAAATTTACCCACATTCTATAAATTCAAAGTCTAACAGGTACTCAGACTTCCAAAAGACACACCAACAAGTGCAATATTACTAAGTAACCAATAAACAATCACTCAACGCCTTTCCTTAAGAAAGATGTTACCCAATCTATCATCGGGAAACGTCAAGCTACCACTCATACTACCACCAGAAGAATAACTTTCACCCACATTCAGCCAAAGTGCTCATAATACATTTTTACACTTCTCATCAGAATCACCAAGAACAATGAAACACCAATTGAAACCCAACAAACTCTACAATCACAAACTCGAAGTAATGTTGATTTGCCCTTAAGAATGATGTCACCGAACTTCTCATAGAGACAAATTATACATTACTAACAAGTGGGGTAATTAGACTTCACCACCAAAAAAATATCATGGAATTATAAGGCACACTAACACACAATATCATGTGTATCAATAATCCCCTCATAAATTTTCAATTCCAAATTGACCCAAGGCACCCCCAAAATTCAATTTCAAAAAAAACATATTAAGAACAAATGGGGAAATTACAACTATCATTTTTTACCTACAATGCTCCTCAAACACAGAAAGGAAGATTTAAGTAAAGGAGCATACCCCAAATCAGTGTGAAGTAGTGGATGAGTGAAAAATCAAGCTTGGTAAGTAACATGAAGGTCACCAATGGTGGCTCTGCCTGTGGTGCTGCAGTGGTGTAGTGATGAGAAAAAATAGTAGAGGTTGATTTGTGGAGTGAGGAAAGTTATAAGGTGTGAGTGGAGAGTTTTTAGGGAGTGAAAATGTTTAAAAAATGGCGAAAGAATCGGGGTTATGAAGGTTTTAGAAGGTGAAGGGTCATGGGTCAGAGATGGGTCGGGTGTTGGTCAAACGACTCGGTCAAATTTTAAATTCACGTACTTGAGCCTACGCCAGCGCATGCAGCCGCAAGAGACAACCCACGACACGCATGTGAAGCGCGAGTGGGACTTTATTTTTCTAGTGCACTACTTTGGTCCTGTGTTGCACATGTGTGTTGTAGGTCTTTGTTTGTATCTCGCAGATGTTGCAAGTCAATTTTCAACATTTTTCTTTTAGGTCTTCTGGCTAAGGCATGTTCTACACCTATGTGCTATAGAGTGGAACTTGCATTTTACAGGTCCAACAAAAGTTCCTCATTTTGGCATCTTCTACATTTTGCCATATTTCAACTTTTTGCATTCCTAAAACAACCAAAACCAACAAAAAAGTGAAGTAAAAAGAAATTAGAAAAGCACTTGGGTTGCCTCCCAAGAAGAACTTGATTTAACATCGTGGCTCGACGATATCACCTCAAAGTTCAGCAAGGATCAAAGAGTTTTTCTTCCTCATAAGGGATCTCAACCAACTCATCCCTTTTGTCAATCACTGCAATAAGTCGGCATTCATTCGGGGGCTTCATTGGTTTGAACACGTTGAACTTGACCCTATCACTGCTAACCCAGAACTTGAGTTCTCCCAACTCAACATCCACTAATGCTCACCTAGTGGTTAAGAATGGGCGCCCTAAGATAATAGGCACCTCGAGGTCTACGTCATAACCCAACACTATAAAATCTGTTAGGAGGATGAATTTATCCATTTTAACCAACACGAGTATCCCCAACGGGCATCTTTTAGATATATCCTCCATGAGCAGCCTCATTGGAGTAGGCTTAGGATCTCTCAAACCTAACTTATTAAAAATCACAAGGGGCATCAAGTTGATGCTTTCCCCTAGGTCACATAAGGCCTTGTTAAGCAAGTACACCCCGATGGGCAAGGACTGGTAAAACCCCTAGTTCATCTCTTTTCGGAGCTAAATTTCATTCCATGATGGCACTACAATGATGTGACACCTCCATCATGACCACATCAACAACTTTTTTCTTCTTCTTCAGCAACTCCTTCATGAATTTAGCATATCCTGACATTTTCAATAATGCATTCACCAATAGAATATTCACAGACAATTTGTTAAACGTATCAATGAACTTCTTGAATTAATTGTCCTCTTTCTTTTTCAATATTCATTAGGGATAAGGAGATGGAAATTTAGGTACCAGACCTTGATCCTTTTAATCCTCCTTGACTTCTTCGTTATCTTTCACAACTTGAGGAGGCATATCAACCTCTCTGTTCTCCACTATCTTCTCATCATCGACTACCATGTGTACACTCGACACCCCATCCTTTAACTTCTCATCACTCTTATTTTTACCAGAAACCTCATTAGGTTTTTCACCTCCATTCCCAAGTATTCTTCCACTTCTAGTGAAAATTGCCATACAATGGTTATTATTCTTTGGGTTTGAAAAGTGTCACTAGGAAGTGTACCTTTCATTAGAGGATTCATTTAAGCGAGCAAATGGTTAATTTGGGCCTCAAGATGCTTGATTGATGCCGAATGGGAGCTCATGATTTGAGCAAGGTTGGATACCTCACCCTTCAACTATTTCACCCTATTATTGGTTGATTCAACTCTTTTCAACACCCGAGCTAGCATTTCCTTAAATTTTGAGCTAGTAGGGTCACTAACACTTATTTTCATTGGAACCACATCAGCCTTATGAGGAGGTATGTACGGATTCAAGTTGTGGTGATTGTAACGGTCACCCTCTCTCTCACGCCCACGATCTCTCCATTGGCCGTCCTTATCTCTCCATTACCCTTCACGGTCTTTCCAACCTTGATTCCCATATCGAGGGTGCCAAGATCCTTGGTTGGCACCTTGGTACTCCTAACAAGAACCCACCACTTGGTAGGGCATATCTTGGCACTCTTCATCGAATCTAGAATGTAGAGCATCATTCTCAAAGGAGTTGTTCCCTTGGGCTCCAATAGCATTCACGTTCTTGATTTCGGAGCCCATCACGTGCTTATCAAGCAACTATATTTGAGTCATCATTTTTTATAAGCTATCATCCCTTTCTCATCTCACTTGTCATCAGGTGGGGGAACTTGAGGACACCTCGGTCTCTCTTGTATGCCAAGCTCGATTTGTCTTGGTCATTATTTCCAAGAGGGCTTTTGCATGTCCAAAGTTTGGTCCATAAGTGAACCACCAGCTAAATTGTTTTCCACGTACTTGTTAATGGAGTCAAACAATTGGTAGGAGCTTTGCAAGAGCACTCCATCCGGTAACCCATAATTAGGACACATGACCATTTTCGTTTTGAATCTCAACCATACCTCATGTAATGATTCTACCAGGAGTTGTTGAAAGTTTGTGATCTCATCACACAATTGCAACATTCTAGAGGGTGAAAAGGATTGATCTAGGAATGCCTCGATTAGCTCATTCCATGAAGTTATAGACCCGGGAGGGAGCTCCTCTAACCAAGCTATAGCATATCCCTTGAGAGAGAATGGGAATAACCTAAGTCGAATAGACTCGTGGATAATGCTCATGATATTGAATGGTTGGCATATTTCAACAAAATTCGTAATGTGTTAGTTGACATCTTCACACACAAGGCCACCAAATGATCTGTTCACTTGGATGAGGTGTTGTGTGGTGCTAATAACATGAAACACTACATTTCCTACCATTGGAGGTAGGTGAATTGCACTAGCCGCATCATGAGCTACTGACTCATCCTCAACAACCATGAATTCGACCATACTATCGATATTAATGAGTTGGTCATTTACCAACTCATTTAGCTTTTAAGCATGAACTATTGCTCTGTTTTCACACAAATTATGAAGGTTTTATGCCTTTTATCTTTGTTTGTACAGGTTTTTAACTTGGGCAAGGAAAATGGAGAAATTGAACTCAAAGCACTCTACTGGAGGCAAAGAACATGTGTGCCATATATTTTCACCTGCGAAACATAGGTGCCACATTGTTGGCACTGGAGGATGAGCTTAAATGAACCTATGAAGTGCAGGTTGGCACCTGTAAAATGCAGGTGCCAACGTAGATGGATTCCAAACAATACTAATTCAACCTGCGAACCGCAGATGGGCACTTGCGAAATGCAGGTGCTGTGCAAGTGACCCAGATTCTGACAAGGGAAAAATCATCTAGCTTTGGCACAAATGTACCTAAGAAGCTTCCAAGGGAAAATTTGGGAAGTTGTGCATGCAGCATTTGCATATTTTTACCCCAATGATACACATCCATGTCATAGAGATCACTTAACATTAAATATTATAGAGTGAAGTAGAGAGAGATAGAAAATATAGTACAATTTCCTACTTCTTCTACAATTTCTTGGCAGGACACCATCGTTGTAGATTTTGAAAGCTTAATTTGTTATTCAATATGATGATTGTTGAGGAATTTCCCATGGGTATAATTTCTCTTTCTCCATCCATGAGTAGCTAAATTATTATCCAGGGGTGTGTGCATGATGGGTGTTTAAACTTGGTTAGGTGTTGATGATTAGTTCTTAAATTCTATTTATAAGCATGAATCTAATGTTTCCTCTGAGTTTTAGTTGAAAAATTAATGGTTGTATATATTGATTTATCTTGCTTATCTTACTTTTGCTTGAGAGAGAGAAGTGAAATTTGGGTGAGGAATCAACATTGAGAATTTGGGGCGTAGATGTGTGGGCTTGAGCTAGAGATAGTCAAGGCCCATATCTCCACTCTATTAAAGGGGTTAGGCTAGAGATAGCTTAATTCTTCCTCAAGCTTGGTGGCTGATTTGTGATTGTGACTTTGGGGTTTGAGAAAACTAAAAGTAAAAGCACCTTTGTGGTTGAAAAATAAGAGGATGTAGTGTTATCCATTGTTATCCATGCTAAAATTGAGTATAAGGCATTTTAATCGACCCCAATCTAGTTAACACCCCATCAATCGTATATCCCTAGTTTCCTCTCATCAATTGCAACAATTTAATTGTCCAATTTCATTTTACTATTTGAATTTAATATTGTTTTCCTTTACCCTCAATTTTTACTTTTCACATGTTAAACAATGATGGGTACTAGTTTGAATTAATTTACAACTTTTGGATTATCTTTCTCAATTTCTTGTGGGATTTGACCCCGACATTTGTTGGGTATTTTGTTTTTTGACAACGGCCACTGCTGCCTCCTTTAAATGGGAGAGATGTATTGAGCATTATCAAAAAATTGGTGTCGTAGTCGGGGAATTGAGTTCTGATTGCAATTAGTTGTTTAGTGATTTAGATTTGTTTTTGCATCTTGTAATGTTTTACTTTGTTTTGTATTTTTGTTGATTGCTTATGAGTGCGAAGATGAGACATGCTAGTAATTCGAGTAGTATGGATGGATTTATGGATGGAGACGATCATCCCTTCGCTAATGATGTGGTTGGTGCCATTCTCCTAGCACCTACGGTGGGAAGGAATGTGGTATTTCATGTAACAAGCACCATGTTAAATCTTTTGCAAATGAAGAAGCTATTTGGAGGAAAGCTAGTGAGGATTCTAATTGGCATCTTTAGAACTTTATTGAAATTTGTCAACCAGTCAACATATCTAACAACAGCGAAGAGTCAATCCGATTGAGGTTATTCCCGTTCTCTTTGACGGGGAGGCTATGGTATGGTTAGAGGAGCTGCCTCCCGGATCCATCACATCTTGGAATGAGTTGATTGAAGCATTCCTTGATAGATTTTTTCCACCCTCTCAGATGCTTCATCTTTGTGATGAGATCAAAAATTTCTGGCATCTCACGAGAGAATCTATTCATGAGATATGGCTGAGGTTTAAGAAGAAAGTTGCTATTTTCCCAAACCATGACTACCGGATACAGTGCTTCTCCAAAGCTTTTATTGGTCTCTTGATTAGGTCAACAAATTTGTGGCCAACATCTTGCTGGTGGTTCGATTATGGACCAAACTTTTGGAATTACTAAGGCCTTGCTTGATAGGATGATGAAGACTAATAAAGCTTGGAACACTAGAAATACCGAGGCGTCCTCAAGTGGTTCATCTTCCAACTAACTAGCAGCCGAGTTGAGAAAGTGAGATGAAGAGCGGGATGAGACATTGGCGAAGATGATGACCCAAGTTGAGTTGTTGTCCAAGCACATGTTGGGTTTCGAAACCAAAAGTGTTAACGTTGTGTGGACCCAAGGTCACAGCTCATATGAGGAGGATGGTCTGCAACCAAGATATGATGAGGAGTGTCAGTTTATGGAAGGCCAAATGATGGGTTCTTGTCAAGGGTATCAAGGTGTCAACCAAGGACCTAGATATCCTTGTGATGGGAATCAAGTTTGGAGAGATAGAGATGATCAAGGATAGAGAGATATGGATAACCGATGGTGAAATCGTGATCCTGAATGGGATGGGGATAGGTACCATCGAAGATCAAACCCGTACATTACTCCTCCTAAAGCTGATGTAGCCTAATGTGAGTGATGTGGGAAATTCCATGATTGAGGAGATGCTGCTGAGAGTGTTGAAAAAAGTGGAATCAACCAATAGCGGAGTCAAAGAATTAAAAGGGGAGGTGTTTAATCTTTCCCAAATAGTAAGCACTCACTTAGCTTCAATCAAACACTTGGAAGCCCAAATAAACCACTTGTCCACCCAAATGAATCCAAGAATGAAGGAAACCCTTCCTAGTGACCCTATTCCAAATCCAAAGAAAGATGGTCACTGCATGGCGGTAGTCACAAGGAGTGGAATAATTATTACAAATCTAGGTGATAAGACCAAAGTGGTTGTTGGTTCCAAACCAACTAAACAAGAATTGAATGATGAGGTTTCAAGTGTACCTATTTGTATTGATGACAAAAAGGTGCTAGAGGAGGAAGGAGTTGATGCTCCTCCTCAAACTGTGAATGTCGATGAAGAGGGAGAGGAGGCCCCAAGTGCTAAAGTCTAGGAACATAAAGTTCCACCTCCTTACCGGCAACGGTTTACCAAGAAGAAAGAGGACAACCAGTTCAAGCAATTTATCAATATGTTTCGCAAGTTGTCTATAATATTCCGCTGGTTGATGCTTTGCTCCAAATGCCAGGATATGTTATATTTATGAAGGAGCTTCTGAAGAAGAAAATATTTGTGGATGTGGGCACAATGGAGATGTCACACCATTGTAGCGCAGTCATGGATAATAACCTTGCTCTGAAAAGAGATGATCCTAGAGCATTAACTATTTCTTGCACCATCAAGGTATATGTGTTCAACAAAGCTCTCTATGAACTAGGGGCAAGCATCAATTATGCCCCTCGTGATCTTTAAAAATTTAGGATTGGGAAGTCCTAAGCCTACCACAATGAGGTTGCTCATGGCAGATCGATCTATTATGTGCACCATCGGAAGACTTGTTATTATGTTGGTCAAAGTAGACAGGTTCATCCTTCTAGATGACTTCGTTTTTGTTGGATTGTTATGTAGACATGGAGGTGCCCATTATCTTGGGGTGATCATTAGTAGATGTTGATCTTGGCGAGCTAAAATTCTGCGTGGGTGGTAACAAGGTGACTTACAATGTGTGCCAACCAATGAAACCACCTGTTGAGTGCAAGGTGATAGCTATGATAGAATATGGAGATGAGCAGGGTAATGATCTTGATATTGAGGACAAACCTCTGGATGATTGATAAAATTATGAGGTGAAACCATCATGTCGCGACATTAAATCAAACGCTTCTTGGGAGGTAACCCAAGTTTCTTTAATTTCTTTTTACTTCACATTTTTGTTTTTTAGTTGTGTAGGATGCTTGGATTTAGAACATAGTAGGAGAAGCAGGGTAAGGGCATCTGCATTGGACTTGCAAAATGAAGCTACCATCTCGCAGAGTGCAGGTCCAAACACATAATTGATCTAGAATACCAGAGAAAAAGGTGAGCACCAGCACCTCACCTATGAAACGTAGTCAAGTACTTGCATAAAACAAGCGTAACGCGGGTCAGAGACAGAATACCTAGGCAAAAATCATTCAAGAATAGGTGACCTGCATCTCACCTGCGAAACACAGACACAGATCTACAAGACGCAGGTTTAGTGTAGATCTAGGACAATTCATTGGGAAATTAGAGGTCTACCTGCATTTGACTTGCAGATCCATTGTAGGTGTAGGTATGAGTTATTTTAAAAAATTTACCGCCTGTTTGACCAATGATGTGCTGTGAGATTACAACACTTTCGACGTTCAAAACTAAGAAAATAACATGGAATTAGGTATATTTATGTGTATATAAGGCACTTTTCTTTTGGTTACAGGATAAATTGGTGTTGGAGCAAAAATTTGCAAAAGATAGCCTTAAAGTGTACGAAATAAGCTCAACTCACAGTTCACAATACGAGCCGTAGGAAGGTTCTACGAGTCGTACTGCTGGTCAAGAGAAGTTTTAGAAGGATAAGGATGAAGAGGTGCATCATACCATTCTCAATACGAGTTGTAAAAAGCTCGTACATATCGTGGTGAAGAAGTCGTGAAAAGATCCAAAAGATTTGCACAAGAGGATAACTCCTGCTACGGATAGACAGTACGAGTCATGGAATGAAGGTACGAGTTGTATCAAAGCACTCGTGAAGAACTTTAGAAAAATTACAAAGTCTCATAGTCAAGCCACAAAAGCACAGTACGAATCGTAGGAAGTATGTACGAGTCGTACCAAGGCTCAACACTTAGCTAGATTTCATCAAGCTAAAGACCTATAGACAGTAGGTACGACCCGTACAAGCTTGCTATGGGTCATAGGATTGGTCGTGGCTCGAGCGGCAGCAAATATGGAAGTTTACCCTGTTAGCTTAGGATTCTTATGTCTGTATAAATACGTTTTATGTTTTAGTTTAATTAGAGAAGATCAGATTTCGTTAGACATTGTTAGTTTTTGTTAGAACAATCATGAGAGAACATAGAATTGTGTTGATTAACTTGTGATCAACCTTTTCTTGATTCCTTCTTGATCTTGTGAATCGTTCTTTATAATTTCCAAATTTGATCAACGAAGTTTTTCTCTCATCTACGATTGTAAGTATTGATTTATGTATTTAATCATGAATGCGAATCACAACCTTTCAACTATTAGAAGCTAAAACCTCCATAGCTAGGGTTGTGGCAACCATGGTGGATTAACGAGCTAGGGTTGCATAAAAGTGATTCAAAATCAATGCGAAACACTTGTATTGTATTCTTTTCACGCTTTAATGTTTCTTAACTGTGTACAACGTTAGCACTTGCCCGAATTCTTTACTTTCTTGAGCCTAGAGAGGTAGAGATTAGGAAAACGGAATTACAACAAAGCTTTGGTATTGATGATCATTGTATTAACTTGAGTTGTGGTCGTAGGATAGTTATATTTAGGAAAAATTGATAACTGTTATTTTACAATCGCTCATGAGGCCTGACCCAGTGATTAAGTATAGTCATCTAATAGGGATTAACCAGTCATTTGGATGAACCCTAGTTATTAGTCCTACAAGTAAAGCATTGGAATTGATCAATTGTGTATACCCGAAGTAGTTATGAACCCATGGGGAACACAAAAACCCTAGTTAGTTTTAATTCTTGATTTTACAACACAATTCTAATCATCGTTTTTTAGTTATTATTCTCTTTAAACCCCCCACTTTGGACTAACTACCTAACAAAGTTCACTTACCGGCAGTAGTCTAGCTCTTCCATATTCCCTGTGGGTTCGACCCCAACCTCTAGTTGGGTTATTTATTGACAACATCTGCTTCATACTTCGTTAGGGGGTATGTTTTGAGCGTTATCAAAAAATGGCGCCTTATCTTGGGCATAATTGCATGCCGAAGTGATAATTTATTTCTTAATTTGACTTGTCTGTCTACTTTTATGTGTACATTCTCATGTGGTTTTTATGTAAATGTGGAATTATACTAACCAACATGATTTGTTATTGTTTTTGCAGTAAGAATGAATTTCGGGAACTAATCTACAAATTGGTCAAGTGGAGGAGTGGACTCGGAAGCAAAACTAGGAAGTTGGCAAGAAAATGTTAAAAAAACTTATGCTCCGCGACAGGGCCGTGTCACGCCACCATGGCGGAGGCATTCTGCCTAGAGTGGAATTTGGGTGGAATTCCAGTGAAGGTGCGCGATGGCACAGTGTCACGGAACCCATTCTCTGTGTTCACTTTAGTGACACGGTGGGAGGATTTAGTTGCTCACCTGGAATTCCAGTAAAGGTGTGCGTTACCTCCGTGGCACGGAGCTGAGGCTCCGCGATAACCTCCGTGCCATGCTGAAGATAATTATCCGGCACCCCAAGTTCCAGTGAAGGTCCGCGTCAAGGCCGTGGCACGGAGTTGATGCTCCGCGATACCCTCCGTGCCACGTTGCCAGTTTCTTTCGAGAAATTTCCCACTTGTATAAATAGCACACTTAGGTTTTATTTTAAGATATCTGACATTTTCATGATAAGAACGTGGGTATCAGGCAGTTGAGCTGAAGAAGTTCTTGGGTTAATTTTCTTCCTTTTTCTCTTCAATTTCAATTGCTTGTATGATTTCTACTTGTT
>JACEIK010001198.1:62471-73300 GCA_018107945.1 Datura stramonium
TCCATACAATTTACATGAGAATGTACACACATTGTTGGACAAACAAGGCAAAAGCTACACATTTGAGTATCAATTTGGCATATAAATATGCCCCTGATCAATAGTAATCATAAGCATGCTTGAAATACGTGAACTAGCAATGTAATAAGGTTCGTGAGTCAGCCATAATTATAATCCTAAGAAAACATGAAGAATCATCATGAATACTTAATAATAAAAATCCTCGTAATTCGAATCATAGTTTCATAGAGTAAACTTTAAGAAAATCATGCATTATTGAATATAAATCATGAATTAGGACTTGAAAGATTAAAATTGATAAGTAAATCGAAGGAATTCAGGAAGAGTATTTATACCATAAAATTTTATTATCATGCTTAGATCATGAGATATTTTAATTTCATAAATACTTGAAGAAATCATAAACCCTATCATGGAAATCATATTTTATATCAAATCAGCTTTACCCATAAAGAAATCTTGAACAATTTTCGAAACCCAAACATAAAATAAAGATTTTCGAATTTATAGACTTTATGGAATTGGGTGATCACACTTTTATAAAGAAGGGGCATGGGATTGAGAGAGAACCCCATTGAATTGACCCACATACCTGAATAAATGAATCCCTAACTGAAAAGATGAACCCCACTTGATTCTTGGATAGTTTGAGGAAAAACCCTAGGAAAATCTTAGAGAGATTTGAAAGAATTGATTTCTCAATTTAGAGTGTTAGGAAGTAATGGGTGATCTAGGGTGAATAATGCCCTTAATACACTCTTTTCCATGCTTAAAACAACGTAGTTTAGGACTTTAGAGCTTATGAATGATGAAAATACCCTTAATGAAATTTATGAAAAATGGGCACTGCCAGGTACCACGACCCTCACCACGAGTCATCCTTTGATACCACGACTTGTGGTATCACCCATTTCTAACATCCATGCTTGCCTCCGTTTTAGTTTCCTCAATAATGGTTAGACAGGACGAGTCGTTACTCGCTAAAATGGTCCATTGTTTCCTTACATTGTAGCCACTGCCCTAGAACCATAACCATTCTGGAGTTTTCCCATGGGCACAACCAACGGCTCGTAGGTACTTCCTACGAGTCATACCTTCTATCATCTGATTCTTTCCTGAGACCCACCACACATGCCATGACTCTTGACCACGAGTTGTTCCCCCATACAATGGCCCATTTAGTGCTCCGGTAGCTTACCAGTTCAACTCCTCCAACTTCCAACGATCGCATAGATGGACCCGTGTTATTCGACGATGGATCGTACCACGACCCGTACCCTTGCCCTGAACAACCCTATATCAATAAATGGATATATCCTACGAATCATGGGACAAACCTACGACTGTTGACAATTCGGACACTTATCCACAAATTCTGATATGTCCTTCTTCATGCCACTCCACAAATAGACTTCCCGTAGGTCAAGGTACATACCTGCTACGGGTCGTAGGATTGGTTGTGACACAGGCGACATCAGTTATAGAAATTCACCCTGTTAGCCTAGGAAAAGAATTTTTATGTCAGTATAAATATGTTTTATGTTTTATTTTCATAGGAATCAATTATACAATCATTAGTTAACATTAGAGGACGTGAGAATTGAAGGATAGAATATAGAATTGAGTTGATTGGCCTTTGATCAACCTTTTGTTGATTTTCTCTTGATATTTATACTTTGTTCTTGAGGATTTTGTTGATTTACTCAAAGAAGTTTTTATCTCATCCATAATTGTAAGTATTGATTTATGTATTTAATTATGAATGCAAAATCACAATCTTGCAACTATGAGAGGCTAAATCCTCCATAGCTTGGGTTGTGGGAACCATGTGGATTAACAAGCTAGGGTTTCATAAAAGTGATTCAAAATCAATGCAAAACACTTGTATTGTATTCTATTCATGCTTAAACATTTCTTATTGGTGTACAATGTTAGGACTTGCCCGAATTCTTTACTTGGTTGAGCCTATAGAGGTAGTGATTAGGAAAAGAGAATTACGAAAATGCCTTGATCTTGATGATCATTGTATTAACTTGAGCTGTGGTCGCAGGATAGTCAAATTTGGGACATATTGATAATGGTTAGATTGCAATCGCTCATGAGACCTGACCCGGTGATTGAGTATAGTCATTCAATAGGGGTTAACCAGTCGTTTGAATGAACCTAAGTTATTAGTTCTACAAGTAAGCATTGGTGATGATCACGTATGTATACATGAAGCAGTTATGAACCCATGGGAAACACAAAACCTAGTTATATTTCATCTTTGATTTCAACCAAAGTTTTAATAGTTTTTTTAAATTATTGTTTTGTTTAGAAGCCCCAATTTGGAGTAACTACCAAACAAGTTCACTTACAGGTTTTAGTCTAGCTCTTCCATTATTCCTTGTGGGATCGACCCCAACCTCTTTTTTGGGTTCTTTATAGACAACGTCCGCTTCATATTTCGGTAGGAGGTATGGTTTAAGAGTTATCAAAAAGTGGTTCCATTGTTGGGGAATACGGCTAAGACTAGATTATTTGCTTGTATTTGACTTTTATGTTGTTATTTCCTGAATTACATTTTTTTGTTTTTGTTACCCACAAGGTGTTTTCCGGTGGATGCCAAGAACTCAGAGTAGTGGAAATCCCCTAATTCCGATGAACCCATAAATCGAATGAACACTGCGTTGAATGAAAAACCAGGAACAGAGAGATGTCTGCATAGCTGAAGAAGCTAGGAAAGTTGAGCTAGCTCGGCAGGATGCACTTCAGGATGTGGAAGATGCCATAGATGAGGTTGTTAATGCTAGTCGACATGGGAAGGCAAAAAGAGGTCACAGACTGGCCCCTTAATTCTTCGACTATGAGGACCTAAATATTGATGAAGTTGGGTAAACTGGAGCAATTGTGCCACCACCACTGCCTGCTGGGGCCAAATTTGACATCACGGTCACCATGATTCAACTGTTAAACATGAAAGGGGTGTTTAGTGGTCATGAAACAGATGGCACCAACTTGCACTTGATGAACTTCGTAGGAATATGTAAGGAGCATAGGTTTCCCGGAGTTAGCCAAGATGCCATTAGGCTCAGACTTTTCCCCTTCTCTCTATCAGGGGAAGCAACTTTATGGTTATCGAAGTTGCCCAACGACTCCATAACCAACTAGAGGGAACTCAAGCAGGCCTTCTTGGAGAGATTCTTTCCTCCCTCCAGAATGTTGCAGCTAAAGGATGAGATCTACAATTTCCAACAACTCAAGATCGAGGCACTTCACGAAACCTTGTTGAGGTTCAAGCAGAAGTTTACAAACTGTCCAAACCATAAGATCCCAGATGATCATTTGTTGGAAATTTTTTACAAGTATTTAAATAATAGCAAAAAAGTTGTGGTAGACATGGTGGAAGGAGAAGCATTGAGGAGTCACACCTGGGAGCAAGCTGCTAAAATCCTTGAGAGGGTAATCAAGACAAACAGTTCATGGCATACTATGGAGGTAGATGCAGCGGTCGGTACATATACTGTTTGTTTGACTACAGACGAATGTAGTAAGAAAGAAGAACGCGACCAGGAGTTGGCTCACATGTGCACATCGTTGGATTTGCTTACAAAGCACATTATGGGAGTAACAGCCAAAAAGATAAATGAAGAGGTGACACAAGGAATGGAGCCGAGAGTAGATCACTCTAATTCTGAGGAAGAGACAAATTTCATGGACAACCAAAAGGTGGGTTTTCGAGCCAACGCTCAAGCGTCCGGACAAGACAATTGGCGCCAAGGTTTTGGATACCAATGCCGGAACTAATACATAGATAACTACAACCAAAAGGGGTACAGAGATAGGAACCGCAGTCGTGAGCATGATGGAGAATGGAGAAGAAACAATGGCTAGTGAAATGACCGGGATAGAATTTATGTGCCTCCCAATGCATGAGAGGGGAGGCTGGGCAATCAAAGTTAGAGAGCATGATGGCTGAGATGCTTAAAAAGGTGAGGTCCATTGATGAGAAATTGACGGAGATCCGTGGTGACATATCAAGTATGGGTCAGAGAGTGGAATCTCATGCAACCGCCATCAAGCGGATTGAGCAGCAACTTGGGCAACTGGAAGCATCACTAAACCCTAGAAAAAAAGGGTACACTACCTTGCAACACCATCAAGAACCCAAAGAATGATGGCCACTACATGGCGGTGATGACTAGGAGTGGTAAGACTATAGTTGACCCCTTTTTTTCCAGTTGTAGTTGAACGAAATAAGGAGAGCACGATTGAGGAGAATTATAAGAGTGTTGAGATGGAGAATTTTGAGTTGCCAAAGGCCCTAAAAGGTGAGAAATAATTTGACATTGATCAAGGAGCAACTCAATTGTACCGAGCTATCCCGCGACCACCACTACCGTTCCCTCAAAGAATGAAGAAAAAGGTGGAAAATGGTAAGTTCCAGAAATTCCTTTCAATGCTTAAGAAACTATCTGTGAACATACCATTGGTTGAGGCATTGGAACAAATGCCGGGATATGCTAAGTTTATGAAGGACATGATGACAAAGAGGAGGTCCGTAAGCTATGAGCCGGCAAACAATGTACATCACTGTAGTGCCATAGCTACACGGATCTTGGCTCAAAAGAAGGAAGACCCAGGTGCTTTCACTAAATCGTGCACCATTGGAATTGTTGAGTTTGCAAGGGCAGTTTGTGATCTGGGAGTAAGCATCACTTGATGCCCTTGGAGTATTTAAGAAATTTGGTTTAAAAGCCCCCAAACCGACCACTATGTGGCTACTGATGGCTGACAGGAATGTGAAGAAGATAGTGGGGATCCTGTTCGATGTACTGGTTAAGGTGGTCAAATTCATATTCCCAGCAGACTTTGTAATTCTGGGTTACGAGGTAGATGATGAGGACACCATCATTCTGGGGGTGACCATTCCTTGCGACTGGGAGGGCTTTGGTAGATGTGGAGGCAGGCAAATTGAAGTTCAGAATTAACAAAGAAGAGGACAGCTTCAACATCTACCAGTCAATGCAGCAACCAAAGGAATTCAGTGTAATCTCAACACTAGATGATGGATCCGAGTCACTTGATGAATTCTGAGTAGTAAAGAGACTTGCATAGTTCCGCGACATTAAATCAAGTGCTTCTTGGGTGGCAGCCAAAGTGGTGGCATGGTGAAGTCTGAGTAACCGGGCCACCTGCATCGTGCCGCCACATTAAATCAAGCACTTCTTAGGAGGCAACCCAAGTGATTGAACTAATGTGTGCTCATTGTGCAGGGAAAAAAAATAGGAGGTAGAAAGACAAAAAGAGAGCAGCTGCTACGGCTCTCGGTATGACTCGTGACAACATCATACGAGCCATAGCAGGAGGTGTGGTGAGTTTTAGAGATGTATTTCAACATAAAAGACCTACAAGTCATCATACGGACCGAACCCATCTTGTACGAGTCGTAGGATGTATTCGTAGGTCCTCAGGTAAGTTTTTCAAAACTCTGACTTACCGGTCCAAGGGATGAGTCGTAGGGGCTTCCTATGACTCATGGTACAAGTCGTAGGGGCTTCCTACGACTCGTGGTACGAGTAATGACAGGTCAAAATTATTAAATTTACTAGAATCGACCCAAATTTTTAAATCTTCCCTTCTCCTATTTTAAACCCCAGACCTAAGACAACCATTTTTTTCCCACGCAAACAAAACCAAGTACGAGATAAACCTACTACTCCCTCACATCCGTAACTCAAGAACAAAGAACCTATGAAAAATTTCTTTCTCAAATTAAGTGCATCTCAACTCAAATTCTTGATTACTAGTCGAAGAAAGAAGCAACAAGTGTATTGTATTGAATATAGAGAAATATATATGCTTGAATTCATGACTGTCGAACCCCTGTGAGTCTTTGTGTTTGCTCAAAAAATTTGAAGGAGACAATGATCAAGGGAGTTAGTGAACTATGTGAAACTGGGGAAACATTAATTTGTAGGGAATAAACTTGTGGATTGAAGCATTTAAACTTGAGTTACAGGCGGTGACTAAAAAGGGGAGGGACGAGTAGTGTTAAATCAATTGAAAGACATGCCTAGACCTGGGGAAATATAAATACCAAAATCGTGAAAAAGAATCACTACAAACTGGATAAAATTTAATAAGTCAAGAGAGTGGTATGAAACACAATATGATTCGTGGTTTGTCACTGCGAGTCGTACTGTGCATTCATACCCCGGACCTGAATAGGGCTAAGCCAGATGAGGCAGAAGAGTCCTTCCTACGACTCGTGGAATCGACCTACAGGTCGTACCACGAGTCATGAAAAAATACAAAAAATGGTAGTACAGGGGCTTTATTAGACGACTCAAGGTACAATTCGTACCTTTGTGGTACGAGTCATACCTATGAATTTTAATGTGCACATAGAGTTTCTAGGACTTCATATGAGTTGTACCTCCATGGTACGACCCGTGATGAGATACTGAGAATTTCTTTTCTAGTTTTTCTTTCTCAGTTATGGAATTCTAATTCTCTTCTCTATAGCAACAATAACAATGAAACGCAAAGCATCCAAAGCAACTTCCCAGAGAACATTACATGATGAAACATCTGAGTCCGAGGCTGAGCAAGCAGGCAACTATCCTAGTGGTTCTGTTAAGGAGTACCAGGTTGATATGTCAGACACTAACGGAACCAAAACCACTAGGGAAAAGGCAAAAGCACATGCTGTAGCAGTTACGGCCACATCTGCCCCAGCTCCCCAGTTTGAGGAGGGTGCTAGAGAAGTAATCAGGAGTCGGGAAATGACTCAAATGCAGAAGAAGGGTCTGAGGAGACCTAATCTTGAGAGTCAAGTGGCATGATGATTCTGAGGAGGAGGCCCCTAATGCTGTGCAAGAACAGACTCTATCTAGAGAGAATCGCACAGTTCGGTGGAGAGTGCATGGAGTGAGAAAAATTTATGAGCAAGGCATTTCTCTCACCTCCAAAAACAAGTCAAGGCGGAGCGTCCAGGAAGAACCGCGGATCCTCACAAACTCACTGAATGAAGTTGAGGAGATGAAGCAAATATTCGACTTCTATGGTTTTGAGTGCTTGGCCAAGACTCCAACTCAACATACTGTAGAATTGGTCCGGGAGTTCTATCTAACTATTTGGCCACCATGGAACAAAAGGCTAAGGAGGGGCAGAAAATGAACAACCACCTCCGACTAGAGAGTGTTTTGGTCTGAGGATGAGAGGTAGACATATAAGAGCAGACCATCTCTCAAGTTCTTTATAGGCCATTGTTCGTGCCTACATAGATGAATACAGAGTATGATTACAGGATGGAGGCAATGAAGAAAATCAAGAATTTGGGATTGCGGGAAAGGTAGAGGCGGTTGCAATGGTTAGAGGGTGTGATCGCTGAGAATAAGAAAGAAGATGAGTGGGCTACTGGTGGAAAGCAGGTGACAAAAAAGTCACTGAACATCATAGAAAAAGCATGCTGGACATTATTACACCACCGATTAGCACCCACGGTCAACCATAACACATTGAGTGCGACAGAGAAACTTTGGTGGCATACATCACGTCCTGATATCCTATCAACATCCTGAGGATCATTGCAGAGGAGATATGAGACTGGGTGGTGGGAGTGATCACTACCATCCCATTCCCGAGTCTTGTATTCAGACTATGCATAGAGGCAGGGGTTCCAATACGATGAGATGAGGAGCGTTTGATTGGAGGGTAGAGGATTGCAAACATCGGCCTTATCTGGGATGAAATCAACCCAGTGAGCCGAGCTCAGCTTCCCATAATAGTTCCATCAGTCTAGCCAGTAGGGGGCGCACAGGTGAATGCCCCCACCTTACAGAAGCAGCGCGAGATACCAACTACAAATACTGGTCATTCATAGTGAGCTCCAAGCACTTCAGCTATGCCACAACCTAGCCTGTAGACTTAGACTCCAGAAGGGCATGTTTTAGTGCCTCATGACTTCCTCTAGAAACTGGCTAATAGGTTGACCATGGTTGAAAGAAAAATTCAAGCTATGATGAATAACGTAAAGCCATGGGTTAAAGTGGAGATAGATACAACATCCCAGGACCTACATGCTCGCTTGGATTTACTTGAGAGTCAGTTCAACATACGTATAGTAGACCATACAAAAACCAGTAGTCTCCATGAGGAGTAGGGGGCTCTTCAGAGACAAGTAGCTGAGTTATCATCACGACAACTGGTAGTATAGCAGCCCCTACTCTTCAAGACCTCGATGTAGGGTCCAATGAGGAGATTGATTTAGCGGAGTATTGGGAGACGATGGTAGCTTCTGGAGGTAAGGGAATGAAAAGAGCTTCTGAGGATGTTGGATAGAAGAGTTTGAGGAAGAGAAGGAAGAAGGAAAGGAGAGAACACATGAGGGAACGAGCAGAGAGCCTGCAGACTCATGACTCACATATGTCTAAGCTGCAACAACGAGCTAGAGGAGCAGGTAGCTCCACCGTGAATCAGCCTGATCTTGCCAGTGGTCGTAACCCTTTGGCTGAGCCACCTTTAGCCCTGATTGACACAGAGGCCGTAGAAACGGCAAGGACTACTGAGGGGGTAACCATTCCCCCTGTAGATACTTCATTGAGTGCGTCGGCCACTGCTAGCACCATAATGGCAGTGGAGGTACCTCCTCCGTAGGATGATAGGAGCACCTAGAGTGCTACAGGTATGTTCCCTTCCCTATGTTCTTGTAGCTCATGCTTCGGTGAAGAAGCTCAATTTTTAAAAAGGGGAGGGGGTGTACTTGTGATTTTTTGGACTTTTTTGGATTCTTCCGAGGGTTTTTCTTGCGGTATTTCTTTTTCCTCGGGAATGCTATCCAGTAGAACCAGCATGCTTAGGATTTTATTTTCATATTTTGTGATTTTTGTTTAATTAGGAAATAACATAGGAATACTCAGCCAATGAAAATGCACTAGTTTTGGTTTTTGAAAAAAATTGACCTTGTTTAAAATTTTTTGATGCATTAGCTATCTATTTGTGACGCCATGCATGATTTTTGTGGATCTTTTGATGTCATTTAGTTTATTAGATTAAGGAGTCTTGTTAATCTATGTGAAAACCAGACAGGTAAGGTGAATATAAGTCATGTTCCATGAGTGAGTGAGGTTTAATTCTTAGTTCAAGTACTATGTTGAAGATCTAGAACTTGTCTGGTTGGTCTATGCATAGGCTAAGGATGGTAGGTTAGGATTTGATCATAGGCCATTCTTTTTTAAGCTCAGTTTTAGCTTAAATAACACTACAAAAATCATATGATTCCCTTGATCCCAATTTTTAGCCTTTAATAGACCACTTTTCTTTGATTAACCTATGAACCGTACCTATTTTTATAATGAACCTGTTTTGTCCCTGGTCCGTCCTTGGACATGGTGAACCTCAACATAGGAAAAATGCCTATGTTGAGGGTGGCTAGAGTAGGGGTGCATAAATGGTGGGAACGATAAAAAGGGAGAGAAAAGAGAAAAGGTTAAAAATGAGGGTGGCTAGAAAAGGAATGAAAAGCATAAAGGGTGAAATAGGTGCATGGTGAATCCAATGTATGTGGTGCTAAGGAAGAGATTGTCACTCATAAAATCTTTAATATTTATCATGTCCAGCCCTAAAGCCTATATTACAAGCCACAACAAGTCCTATAGTGATCTTAATTCGACCATCTAATAAATTGAAGCAGAGAAATTAAGGGGAAAGCCTATGGTATCTGATACATAGTACTTGAGACATATTTGTGAAAGTGAGAATCTTACTTGTTTATTCCCATGCATTATTTGGTACTCTATCTGTGAGTGGGGACTTATTTTGTTGTAAGGGTTTATGGATTATGTTGACTTTTACCATTGGTCTGTGAGAGAAGCATTGGTGATGACTTGATCACCTGTTGATAGCTAGATGACATGTATTGATCCCTGTTTAGCATGTTTTGTGGTTTCTTGTAGTACATTAGCTGATGTTAGTTCATGGAAAAGGGTCAAAAAATTTTGAATGTATAGTGCAAAGTTTTGTTTGGTATTGGCTATAGTATCCAAGGTTTATTTTATAGTTGAGCATCGTACGTAGTTTTTTCTTTTCTTAGCCTGAGGACATGCAAACGTCTAAGTTGAGGGTGTTGATGTGTTGTGAGATTGCAGCACTTTCGATGCTCAAAACTAAGAAAATAGTATGGACATAGGTATGTTTATATGGATATAAGACACTTTTTCTTTTGTTACAGGACAAATGGGTGTTGGAGCAAGAATATGCAAAAGATAGTCTTAAAGTGTAGAAAATAGGGTTATGTCACAACTCTCTGTATGAGCCGTAGGATGGTGCTACGAGTCGTACTGCAGATTGTGAGAAGTTTAAGATGGCTAAGTATGAAGGGTGCATCCTACGACTCTTTGTATGAGTCATACATTGCTGGAACGGGCCGTAGTGTAGAAACCCTGGAAAGATTCAGAAGATTTGCACAAGAGGATGACTCCTGATACGGATAGACCGTGTGAGTTGTGGAGTCAAGGTACGAGTCGTATCATAGCACTCATGAAGAACTTCAGAAAAATTGAAATGTCTCAGAGTCATACTACGGAAGCACAGTATAACTCGTAGGACGCATGTACGAGTCGTACCAAGGGCCAACACTTAGCAAAATTTCAGCTAGCCAATGACATATGATGAGCCCGCAAGTGTACGGGTCGTACAAGTAATATAGTGGCTCTTTTTAAGAACTGGAATGTCGAACCCACAGGAACAGGACTACGGGGTGAAATCTTTTTAAGTGTTAATTTACTACCACTACAACAAGGAAGACAACAGTGTAAAGAAAAGTC
>JACEIK010001198.1:88232-109166 GCA_018107945.1 Datura stramonium
CCTTTGATAGGCCACAATATTCGGCTCATATTTTGATAATCGGTTAAACACTAGAGAATACTCCTGGATGATCATATTTTTTTGTTATACCCCAAAAGCCTTAAAATTAGACCTGGGAGCTGAAAGAGAGAAAATAGAATTTTCTACACTTGTTCACAGAACGAGTCGTCCTATGACCCATTAGGCTGACCATAAGTCATTAAGTGACTCGTGGTGAGGAGTGTTGACTTGAAGGGAAATTTTCAAGTTGAGGTGTCCATGAGTGTGACCATGAGTCGTGGTTAGCCCCACGAGCTGTTAGGTCACCTGTGGTCAAGGGCAGTTGAAGGATGAAGAAAGGGCCGACGGCGTACCTCAGAACTGGACACCACGAGTCGTGGTCGATGCCATGATTCGTTAGGTGAGTTGTGGTAAGTAGTTGGTTGAGGATTTTAGGTTTTTGGGTAGTGAAGGTAATGAGAGGTGACCGTGACTCTTGGTCACCGGTGATGAACTATTAGGTCTCTTGTGGGGACCCTTTGAGAAAACATGGTCAGTGTACTTGATGATTGGAGGACATGAGTCGTGGTTAGAGGTGACGACTCATCCAGTCCCTCGTTTGGACTGGAAGTCTATTTTTCTCTACGAATTTAGTAAGAGGTTATCCGTAATTCCTATGATCCTAAGCCCTAAACTATGTACTATGAATAGAGAGTTTTAAGAGGGGTAAATTAATTCTAAGCTATTCCTTTTCATGAATGCAAGCTTAAAGGGCTAGAGAGGTGCTCAATCTTAATTCCTTCCAAATTCTTCTCGATTCTTCCTTGGGAAATCAGAGAAGTGGTAGAATTAGATTTTCTAAGGTATGTAAGATTATGAATGGGTGAATTTGTTCATTCCCATGCCCATCCCTCTCTAATCCATAAAAATCTATATGAAGATCCAATGGGGTTATACCCAATGCATGAATTTCCTAAGTTTTTACCATCGGTACGATCTATGTATGTTTCTATTATTGAATTATGATTCATGGGAAAGTTTTACAATGTTTTCAATTATAAATCATGTTTTCAAGTTTTATAAATTATATTTCCCATCCATGAGATGTTCATGAAAATTGATATCTATGATGTATGTTCAAGTATGATGAGATATTTATGATGAAAAGCATGTGTTTGATGTTATCCATGTCTATGATCATATTTTCAAGTTAATCAAGTATTTTCAAGCATTTTTAAGTATTTGGGAAGCCCATATGTTGAAGTATGATTTATGATTTCATTTTAATTAGCTTACCACATGATTTTGGAGTCTAGACTTCCAATTATGTTCAACTTGTGGTATGGTTTGAACCACGGCTCCTCATGTGTGATTTCAGATTTTATAAGTACATGATTATTTAGCTTCGTCATTAGACAGTTGTCAGCTTTGTTGAAAATAAGGGAGAGCATATGCATATTTTAGGAATTAGTTTCTACCACCGAGTAGGCTAAGGGTCAGACAACCTTATGCCTCAGAACTACGAGCCAACGTAGGTATGATCAGATTATTTGGGATCTCCTTTGCGAGCTTTCCCCTGCCCAAAGGGGCCTTTAGCTTGATATCGATATCATGGTAGTATCATTAGCCCTAACAAGGCTTTGGACGACTCTGCCCACTTGAGTGTGATAGTCGAGACCACGTAAGCTCTATCGTGGTAATTTCGATTATAAGACAAGTCTCTCACTGTTCCTCATGATTTCAGTTATACATTTTTATCATTCATGATATATATATATATATATGTGCTAAATTAGTTTGACCCAATGTTCAGTTTTACTATGGTTACCAGCTTTCAGTATTGGGTCATTTTGATTCAGTTATGATGTTCAATTATGTTCAGTCATGATTTTAGAAAATAGCATGCAAGCCCTACTCTTAGATTCTTATCTTGATTATGTTTTATGTTATGCATTTTTTAATGATTTTACTGACTTGAGCAGTTTTGCTTACCTTGCGTACTCGGTATATTCCACGTACTGACTACATACTATATGTTGTATCATTTTATGATATAGGCTCCAATCATCAGACTCATCCCTGTCAGTAGATGACTCCCGGAGTTAACATCCAGTCTTAATTGGTGAGTCCTCATCTCCCGAGGACCCTCCCTTATCAGTTGGTTCTTTACATTTTCAGTTTCAAACTCAGAGAGTTAGTTAGGGTCTTGTCCCATCAACTCATCAGACGTAGAGTCTTTTCATACATAGATTGTATTCAGCTTCAGACTCGTGTTGTATGTTCAAATTTTATGTTATTTTAGACTTCCACTATGATTATGACTATTGACCTTCCATTTTTATTGATTGAGTTAGATGTATATTCATGGCATGGGTTTACTTGGAGTCTCACAGGGCTCCTTGTCTTGTGTCTCGATATGGGCCCATGTTCAGATCGTGATAAACTTGGTATTAGAAAAATAGGTTTTTAAGTGTCCTAGGGTGTCTGAAAGTTGCGTTAAGTAGAGTATTCTTCATGGGTATGATGTGCGCCACAGTTATGATGAAGGAGAGCCCATGTAGATGTTTAGAAATGTTCCTTAACGCAGTCTATGTCGTGCGGTGAAATATCTCTTTATCCTTCTAACTCATCCTATTAGGTGAGAATCATGCCTCCTGTAGAGTTAGCTTGTAAAAAGAAATGAAATGGAAATGGCCAGAGGATGGCAGAGACGGGCACCAGGCCCCGCCAACCTATCGGCACCATGCACGGAGCGGTTGCTACGATGATTCGGTATACCATTCGAGATGCTAGCATAGGCCTTTCTGCAAGTCCACCAACAGGCAGCAAGAGTCATAGATTTCTTGAGATGGAACCACAAAGTTCCTTAGGTCAAAGGTGGATGAAGATCAGGAGTTTATCGACGACATTCCTAAAGATCACCGGAGTCATGGGGATGAATGGAGAGGAGTGCATCGACTTAGCTTCTTATCGAATTTGAAAGGGTTGCGCATCTCTTGGTTCAACGTGGAAGATGGCGGGCGGTTAAGGCTAGATTTATCGGTTACTTGGATAGTTTCACGTTGCTTTTCTAGATCGGATTTCTTCCCTCGTGAGATGAGGGAGATGAAGGCAGCCGAGTTCGTGAATCATAAATAAGGAAAGATGACAATGTAGAAATATTCCCTAGAGTTCACTTGTTTGTCCAATTACGCACCAGATTTAATGGTTGATCGGGAGAGGCTCGAGTGAGGCAGTTTTGTTCATGGGGTGGCGAGACTATCTAGACAGGATTCTTTGGACGCCATGCTCCATCGGGATATGGATTTTCCTTGAATGAATTTTGTACGCCCCGGAAGATGGAGGAGGCGCATATAAGGGAGAGAGGCCAAGAGGACCGGGAAAGACAACTATAGGTTCTCTCATTTGAGACCAAGTGGTGACACAGGCAACGGTCCACTAGAGATCATCCAGCCCAACATCTTTAGCTATGAGTGTACCATACAGACCTAGAGCATGACCATAAGGTATGAGCATCCAGGCTCTAGGGTTAGAGAACTAGGCCCGCAGATTACATTCCGGAGTTTACTATAGGTGTGGCCGAGACACACGAGTCGGTGTTTGGTGGGTACAAGTGTTTTTAGATTGTGGGAAGCCCGGACATATGCTCGAGATAGTGCCCAACAGCTAGACAAGGCCATGATAGGGGCCGGGCCCATCTTCAGTTCAACAACTCCGTAGCACACCCCGTCACGATAAGGCGAATATACTAGCATAGGTGGCGGTCGGCCTCAAAAGCAATTCTATGCACTAGCATCCGCAGTAGGAATGCTCTAGGATGTAGTCATTGGTATGTTATGACTTTTCCACCTTAGGTATATTCTTTGTTAGATACGAGGCTACCTTTTTCTTTTATGACACCCTATGTTGCTAGTAGTTTGGTCATTCCACGAAATCTTTAAGAACCCTTCTCGATCTCTACTCTAGTCGGTGATTCGGTTATAGCTAGACGGGTGTATAGAGATTGCCGTCGTGATTCTTGAGAAGAATTTCCTCGCGATTTAGTAAGTTAGCCCGACCGATTTAAATGTTATCCTCGGTGTGGATGGGCTATTTGCATGTTATACCTCGGTTAATTATAGAACTGGCATGGGAATTCAAATTTTTGAGTGAGCTAGTCTTAGAATGAAAATTTAGTTAAGTTGTGTTTGTAGGTCGTTTCATTTCCTACCTTAAGGCACGAAAGATGATCTCTACGGGTTGCGTGTACCATCACTTAGGGTTAAGGATGCTAGTTCGAGACCCAGAGCTATCGATCGGTTCCGGTAATGTGTGAATATCCAAAAGTCTTCCCCGATGAACTACACAGTCCCTCTCCCAAGTAGGAGATTGATTTTAGTATTGAACTTCTTGCCGATACGTAGCCTATATCTATTCCTACTTACGAATGGCTCACAGCCGAGTTAAAGGATTTGAAGGAGACGGTTTTAAGACCTTTTAGATAGGGGTTCATCAAATCGATAAAATCCTTGTGGGGTGCACTAGTTCTATTTGTCCACAAAAAAGATGGTCCTCTTCGGATGTGTATTGACTCTAGGCAATTGAACAAGGTCACCATCATGAACATATATCCACTACCCAAAATTGATGATTTCTTTGTCCAACTTCGAGGTGTTAAGTTCTTTTCGAAGATAGACCTCGAATCTGGATACCATCGGCTCGGGCTTAAGGAAGTGATATCCTGAAGACAGCTCAAATGCGGTTTGATCATTATGAGTTTTTAGTTATGTCTTTTGGAGTAACAAATGCTCCTTTATATTTTATGGATTTGCTAAACAGGATGTTCAAGCTATACTTGGATATGCTCGTGATCGTTTTTATCGATGAAATACTAATATACTCTCGGAGCGAAGAGGAGCATGCCGCTCATTTGAGGGTGGTTCAACAGACACTCAAGGAATGCCAATTATATGCTATATTCAGCAAGTGCAAGTTTGGTTGAACTCGGTGGCATTTTTGGGTCATGTGGTGTCAAGCGAGGTATAAAGGTGGATTCTTAAAATAGAATCGGTGAAGAATTTGTCCTAGACAGTGAATTCTTCGGACATTAGAGCCTTCTTGGGTTCAGCTAGGTACTATCGGAGATTTGTTGAGGTTTTTCATCTATTGCGGTTCCATTGACCAAATTGATCAAAAAAATGAAGGCTTGCAAGGGAGAGTTTCCAAGAGTTGAAGACCCAGCTCACCTCGGCACCAATGTTATTCCTACGGGAGTGCGTGGGTTTGTGGTGTATTACGATGCTTCAGAATCGTCCTTTGTTGTATATTGATGTAGCATAGGTAAAGTGATAGCATACGCTTTATGGTAGCTGGTTCCATGAGAAGGATTACGACACACGATCATGGTGGCGGCGGTGGTATTTGCCTTGATGATTTTGAAGCACTACTTTACGGGGTCCATGTGGATGTTTTACGAACCACAGAGCCTACAATATGTGTTTACTCAAGGGACCTAAATCTCACGCCAAAGGAGGTTGTTAGAGTTACTTAAAGATTATGATATATGAGTGTCCTTTACCATCAGGTAAGGCTAATGTATTAGTAGATACACTTAGTAGACTCTCCATGAAGAAGTGTGTCCCATGTAGATGAGGAGGAAGGAGCTAGTAAAGGATTTGCATCGACTTGCAAGGTTGAGAGTTCGTTTGGTTGATTCGACCGATGGCGGTTTTATTATCCCGGAATAGATCGGGGGTCTTCCTTGGTGACGGATGTAGCTTTGCTAGGCAGGCGAGGACCTATTTTTGGTAAAACTAAAGCAAGTCATTTGGAATAAAAGTATAGGTCGTCTCCAAAGTGGGAGATGGTGCTAGCCCGATGCTCCGGGCTCATGGTTCCGGGTATTCCCATACATCCAGGTGGAAGCAAGATGTACCGTGACCTACGAAATCTATTGATGGAATAGCATGAAGAAGGACATTACAGAATTTGTGGCAAAGTGTCCAAACTATTAACAGGTGAAAGTGGAGCATCAAAGACCGGGAGGTGTGATTCAAGACATTAGTATTCCCTACGGAAGTGGCAGGAGGTTAATATGGACTTCATTGCAGGTTTTTCCTCGCACTCATCGATAATATGACTTCATTTGGGTTTTTGTAGACGAGCTGACCAAAGTAGCTCATTTTCTGTCGGTCAAAACTATTGTTCGGCGGAGGATTATGCAAAACTATACATTTGAGATCTAGTTTGGTTGCACGGAGTGTCGTTGTCCATCATATCATACAGAGGTAGTTAGTTTAGCTCTTAGTTTTGGAGATTGTTTCAAAAGGGACTTGGTAATCGGGTTAAGATCAGTATCGCATTTCATCCGCAAACGGATAGTCAAGTTGACGGACTATTGGACTCTCGAGATATGTTGGCGTGCATGATTGGCTTCTTGGAAGTAGTTTTGATGATCATTTCTTCTTATTGAGTTCGTGTATAACAACAACTACCATTCCCGACATTCAAATGGCTCCATTTGAGGCTCTCTATGACGGAGATGTAGATCGCTTATTGGATTTGGTTTGATGTCGTGAAGGCTGCCGATGATAGGACCCGATTCGATCCAGGAAGCCATGGAGAAGGTTCGGATCATACGGGATAGGTTGAAAACAACTCGGATTGCTAAAAGTCTTATGCGGATATGAGAAGGAGAAAACTCGAGTTCAAAGTAGATGATTGGGTGTTTACGAAGGTGTCTCCCATGAAGGAGTGATGAGATTCGAAAGGAAACACGGTACCTATTATGTTGTAGTTCCATATTGTAAATGGGTTGGCAAGGTAGCATATGAATTTGAGTTACCCTCGGGAATTGGCTTGAGTCCACCCAATTTTTCATGTATCGCTCTAAGAAGTGTTTGGGTGATCCATCTCTCTAGTTTTTCCGTTGGAGCGTGTGATTGTGAGGGATAGCGTTAGTTGAGGAAGTTCCAATAGAAATACTGGATCGTCGATTTGAAAGCTAAGGAACAAGAAGTAGCTTCAGCAAGGTTTTTATGGAGGAATCCAGCATGTTGAGGGGAGCTACTTGGGAAGCCGAAGTAGATATGATGGCTAGATACCCATTTATTCCCTACGAGGCTCGGTTCCGGCAGCGTATCAATATTTTCCCTAAAGCTTAATTCGGTTGGTAATGTTCAATTCCATATGCCCCGGTTTCATTAATTTTATGAATTTATGTATGATTCATGAATTTGCCGTCATGCCGATTCGGTTATGAGCGGTCTGTTGTAAGTTTTCGGCTTATTTGATCGGTATATGAGTATGATGATTGCATTTCTGCTTTTTACATGTGATTTTTCAACATTCGAGGATGAATGTTCCAAGGGAGATCAATGATATACCCGAAATCCCTAAGATTAGACCGAGTTCAAATGGGAGAAAATTGAATTTTACGCACCCGGTCATAAAATGAGTCATCTTGTGACTCGTCGGGCGGCTCCATGAGTCGTTAAGTGACTGCCGTGGTGAGAAAGTGTTGACTTCCTTGGAAATTTTCAAGTTGGGGTGACCATGGGTCATGAGTCGGTCCCACGAGCCATTCGTCACCGTGGTCAAGGGCGGTTGAAGGATGAAGGAAGGGCCGATAGTGTACCTCACATTGGACTCCACCAGTCGTGGTCAATGCCATGATTCTTTAGGTGGTCGTGGTCACTTGATTAATTAAAGTTTCAGGTTTTGGGCGATGAAGGTAATGAGAGTTGACAATGAGTCATGGTCACCAATGACGAATCGTTAGGTCCTAAAGTGGGAACTCTTTGAAGAAACATGGCCAGTGTACTTGACATTAGGAAGCCATGATTCGTAGTAAGAGGTAACTGACTCGTTCACTCCCTCATTGGGGCGGCAATCTATTTTTCTCTGTGCATTTAGTAAGGAATATCCATAATTCTATGATCCTAAGGACTAAACTACATAGTTTTAAGCGCTATGAGTAGAGAGTTTTAAGAGGGGTAAGTTCATTCTCTAGCTATTCCTACTTCATGCATGCAAGCTTAGAGGGCTAGAGGTGATCAAGCTTAAATCCTTCCAAATTCTTCTCGATTCTTTTTTGGGCAACCAGAGATGTGTTAAAATTAGATTCTCTCAGGTATGTAAGGTTATGAATGGCGAGAATTTGTTATACACGACCCTAACGGAGGCCTGAATCGTAGACATAGGACAAGAGGACCTTGTAAGACCCCAAGTTAACCCATGGCGTAAGCATTCAACTAACTCATTCAATAAACATGAAGAAACCATAATTATAAACTTAGCGGAAGTCAACTTAACATAACAACATATAAATATTTAAAAAGTGAATACATGTTTAAATACGTAAAAAAAAAAAAAGCCTCTAATCTGGACGAGCTGATGGGACCAAAACCCCCCAACTAGCTCAACAATACTGAAATTGAGGGCATCTCAAACAGCGTGGTCTAGTCATCGGAAGATGAGGACTCACCAAATAAACGGAGTGCTAACTCTGAACAACAACTATGAATAAGGTTGAACATGAGAACTAGGTCACGCATCATGAAATGATACAACATACAAAGTATGCGCTCAGTATGTGGAATGTATCGAGTATGCAAGGTAAGTAAAACCACTTTCAAATTAAAGTAATCATTTAAAAATTTTTATTTACATATCATAAGATTTTAAATGTAAGTAGAGAGCTACATCATTCATTAGAAATTGTACTCTATCTTAAAATGACCATGCATAGCTTTAGAACATCATGGTTTACTTGAATGACTAATAGTTGAAACATACATTTATATCAAAAGCTGAACAATGAGTCACACCTTGCTTTTTGAACGTGCATGCATAGGTAATTATCATGACTAATGAAATGCAAATGAATGATATTGAAAGTGGGAATTTCGTCACTTAACCGACTTACCACGATAGAGCTTACGTGGTCGACTATCACACTCAAGTGGGAATAGCCATCAAAAATCTTATCAAGGCTAGGGATACTACCATGATAGTGATATCAAAATTTGAAGGAGCCAATCGAGTAGGATAGCACACAAGGAGTCCCGATAATTTTAATACTATCAACTGCGTTGGCCTTGATTACGAGGCATTGGGTAATTGACCCATATTCGCTCGTGCTAGACTCATCTCCCAAAAATATGCAATCCTCTACGCCATTATATAATGAAGCTCAACATCGTCTTATTGACAGAAGCTCAATATGATCTAATTATGAAGCTCATTATGAAATCATGCATAACTCAACATCATATGAAATGAAGCTCAACATTGTCTATTGATAAAGCTAAATGGCGAAATCCTGCATAGACTCAACATCATATGAAAATGAAGCTCAATATTTTCCTTTGACAAAAGCTCGTGTGACACTTGTCTCAATTATACATTCATGCATAAGAAGCTTTATATCGAAATGTACCACAAGATCAATCATAGGTGGGAGCATCTACTCCAAATCATGTGGTAAGCTACATGTAGAAATATTTAAACAGCGCACACAATCTAGAATTTATAGTAAGAATTGGAAAATTTCACTTTAAACAATCGGGTAAGCATATGTCGGGAAAATCATCACCTTAATCAACATGTGGGCATCCCCAAAAGCTTTATCATATTAGGATCCAATCGATTCATTTTGGAAACAACATCAAAATCATCGGTAGTTTTTTAGAAACATATTTTTTATAATCAACTTCATCATCATCACACATTTACCATAATCACCTCTTTTATGAACTCTCTTCACCAATGGGATTTTAGATTCAAATTTTGAAAAAAACAATTTTATAAAGGAAAAACAATTTGGAATCCACCCAAGATTCATAATAAATACAATCTAATCATACCCATGTGTAGAAATTGAAGAATCATGCAATTGGGTAAAACCCCATACTTAATCATAGATAATTTATCACATTTTGATAGGAATTGGGCATGGGTGTGGAAGAAAACACCCTCTCATAGAATTACATACCTAGGAATGGGTGAATTCTAACACCCTCTAATAGTCCAAGCTGAGATGCCAATGGAAACTTTGAGATATTGCCTTTAATCTCCTTCCAAGCCTTCGGACTTGCATGCATGAGCATAATTTCTTACGATAGGTTTTACCCTACTTGAAAACCCACTAAAACGAGGCTTACACGACAAAGTATAGGTCTTGAACTTAAATTACTAGAAAGACTTACTAATTCGCAAAAATAACTGCTAGGAGACCTAACGGGTGACCTGACGACTCGTTACAAGGGCCAACGATCCGTTAGGTTGCTTGTCATGTCACTCGTGGGGTGAGGTTGGAATTAAGTTAGAAGAATAGAGCGGTGTACCTAGCGGGCGGAGGACCACACCCACGGTGGTGAGTGCGTCCCAACGACTCGTGAGAGAGTCGTGAGCAAGCATAGAAGTTTATCATGAATGGTAATGCGGTGTACGAGCCGACTCTCGGCTAGTACGGTGGTGGGGTGAACCTCGGTGAGGGCGAGTCCTTACGAGGTGAAGTGCGAGGACGGCGATACGTAATTCTTGGATCACTTAGGCAAATACCACATTGAAAAAGAGGGAGAGTCTGGGCAATTTAGTAAAGAATTTGGACTTAACTGCTGCGAGCGCCTTTTGGGTTGAAAATCTAAGGGGACAAAGCGTGATAGGTTGAGGCTCAAAGTGGACAATGCTTCACATATTGGGCTAGGGTCATTACATTTGTTCACACCATGTCCAATCACTCTCTAATTCGTGAAAATCTATGTTGATCCGATGGTGTTTAACCCAATGCATCAATTTCCTAAGCTTCCACCATGGGTATGAACCCCATGATGAACCCCCAAGTTTGAAAAGATGAACTACTTGATTCTTGGAGAGTTTGAGGAAAAATGCTAGGAAAATCCATGAGAGATTTGAGTGAATTGATTTCTCAATTTAGAGTGTTAGGGAAGTAATGGGTGATCTAGGGTGAATAATTCCCTTCTTCCCCTCTTGTCCATGCTTAAAACGTAGTTTAGGACCTTAGATCTTAGGAATAACGACAAAACCCTTAATGAAATTTCTGGAAAATAGGCCTTTGCTACGTACCCACGACCCTCGCACAAGTCATCCTTTTCAGGACAGAACTCGTGTTATCACCCGTCTAACATCCATGCTTGCCTCGTTTCGGTTTCCTCAATAACGGTTAGATAGGACGAGTTGCTACTTGTCACAGCAGTCCGTTGTTTCATACGTTGTAGCCCGCGCCTCGAACCATCACCGTGCGGAGTTTTCCATGGAGCACACTGACTAATGGCTTGTAGGTACTTCCTATGAGTTGTACCTCGATCGTCACATTCATACCTGAGACCCACTTAACATTCCACGACTCTTGACCACAAGTCGTGCCCCATAAAAAACCTGTTCCTTGCTCCCATAGCTCACAGTTCAACTCCTCCAACATCGAATGATCGCCTACCACGACCCATGGTATCAGGCAATGGATGCACACCACATTATCTGCTTTTACTGATGAACCCTATATCAACCAACGGCTACATCCTATGACTCGTGGGACCAACCTACGACTTCGTACCATGAGTTGTTACATTTATATTTTCCAAAACTTTACATTTTTCGCTTTTCTAATCTTGAGCCTAGTCTTAGGGACTTAGAGGTATTACAAAAGTGATTAAACAAATATCAATCCACAGGGAGAGGATACCTATTCTTGATGGTAACTTTGTTCAATTGTCAATAATCAATGCACATACGAAGAGAACTACCCTTCTTGCGGTCAAAGAAGCGGTGCACCCATGGGATTTTGCTAGATACGATGAAACCCTTATTGAAGGTTCTTCAACTTCTCCTTTAACTCTTTAGCTCGAATGAGCCATTACAGCAGGGAGGAATATATATAGGGTGCATATTGGGAAGAAGGTCAATAACAAAAATTATCTCCCGCTCGGGAGGGACCACGATAAATCATCACGGGAACATACGGATACTCACTACGAGAATTATTTGGATAGTCGGGATTTAAAACATAGCATCCTTGACCCTAACTAGATGGTACATGAAACCCTTAGAAATCATCTTTCTAGCCTTATGTCTGAAATTAAATTACCTACAAGCAAGCTGAACTACCCTTCCACTCTAAAACTATAGCTCATCCGAAAATCTGAACTCTACTATAGGGGTTCTACAATTGGCGAGGTATAACACGCATATAACCAATCCATGAAGATGACATCAAAATCGGTCATGGCTAACTCTACTAAATGTTTGCTAAGGTAATTTACGAAAAATTGTGACATCGCAATTTCATATACCCGTATAGCTTAACTGAATCACCAGGTGGGTAAGAGACTAAGGGTTCTAATAGGATTTTGGTGACTCCAAAACTACTAGCAACATGACATCACAAAAGATAAAAGTAGCCCCTAGATCTAGCAATGCATATACATCAAAGGTGGAATACTCGTAATATACTAGTGACTACATGCAGGAGACCTCTGCTCACGACGAGATACTAAGACATAGAATGTTGTTTTGACGCGGCCACCACCCGCACTAGTAGATGCCCCTTTCTAGTGGCGTGTTGGTGGGCTACCCGGGCGGAGGTTGGGCTCGGCCCTATCGCGGTCTGTCTTGCTGTGGGCAATCCCTAAGGATATGTCAGGCTTCCACACCAAAAGCAGCACACAAACTGCTAACCTGACCCGTGTCTCCGACCATATCTACTACACTCACAGAGTCTTTGGTCTCGGCCAGTGCCTTCTGGCCTCTAGTGCCTTGCTTGTTGTCCCCTGCAGCCAGCTCTTCAGATCTAGATGGAAAACTCGCCTTCGTGAAGTCTTGGGACAGCTGATGGTGTCCACTAGGTCTTTTCTTTGAGGAGAATCCAGCTATCGGTCCTTGCCCTGCGCCTCTCTCTCCCTCCTCATCTATATCGCCTCCATCGCAGGCGTGTAGGACTATCAGAGAATAGTCAATGTCACGAAGAAGCATCGCGGTCGGTAATCCCTAACTTGAGAACTCTGCTATACCATGCATGAACACGACTCACTCGGGCTCTGCGATGCTATCACCATCTCAGGTGCATACTTGAAACGAGTGAACTCCAAGGCATACTCTGAACGGTAATTCTTCCTTGCTTTAGGTTCCTGAGAAACTCGGCTATCTTATGAGGAAAAGCCGATCCGAAATATGACATGAAATGGCATCCCAACCAATAGGAGCTGCTCCACTGCCCTACTATCCTTCCATTGCTTGAACCGGATATGGTGTAACCCCTTTCCAATTGATACGATGCTAGATTGGCACACTCCCTCTCCCGTCGCCCCATGATGTGGGTGATTTTGAGAACTCGTCAATAAATTCGTGTGGATCCTCGTCCACCTTTGACCAAAAAAGAAACTACGGAGGTCATCTTTAGAAAATATCGACTCTTTCCAAAGTCTCATTCCCATTCTAAAGGACATGTACTACCGCCCTCAGGTTGAGTTGGGTGGTCAAGGCCTAGGCTAGCATACGTATGGATTCCACAGACTCGAGCGTGGGAAGCTGGATCGGGTACATGCTCCTCATGGGCTGGTGGAGCCTGCTTTGGTGTCCATCTCCATTGCCATTTTTGTGTCCATCTCCATTCCCGTTTCTTCTTCGGTTAACATGGCGGAGGAATGATTCTTCAAATGCGTATATCATGATCGAATAATAGAGATATTTTATTGCACGAGTTAGATAATGAAAGAGAACTTTTTCTAACACGTTTCACAACCTCTTCATCATGAGTGTGGCGCTCCACACCCATGAAAACGGTATCTAACGTGGCTTTCGGACACCCTAGGAGACTTCAAAACCTGGTGCTGTGCCAAGTTTGTCACGACCGAACATAGCGCAAATCGAAACACGGGACAAGGAACCCGAGAGGCTCCAAGTTTACCCATGGCATGAGCATAACATATAAGTCAATCATAATAAAGCAGAAGATCAACATAATTAATATAGCGGAAGTTTGATAATCTCATAACATTAGAATACATAACTCAACACGAAGTGATTACTTGCTATGTAGTCTGGCCAGTGCATGCTTAAAGTGATACTCCATTATTTCATTTAGACTTGTTTATCTATTTTTATGTGTACATTCTCATGTGATTCTTTGATAAATAGGAATTTATACTAACCAACATGATTAGTGTTGTTTTGCAGGTAGAAGGAAATTTTGGAAGCTAATATATATGTTGGTGAAGTGCGGGAATGGACTTGAAGCAAGAAGTGGGGAAGTTGACAAGGAAAGTGGCAAAAATAAGGAGCTCCATGATGGCGTCGTGTCACGCTACCATCGAGGCATTGCCTTGGATGAATTATTTATGTCAAATTCCAATGGACGTTTTGCGTTACCTCCCAGTGGCACGAAGGCGTGCTCCACGATGCCCTCAGGTGTCATGTTGATGTGATTATTCAGAACCTCAAGTTCCAATAAAGGTGCGCGATAGGCAGAGTGGCACGGAGACAAGGCTGCGCAATACAAGTCGTGCCATAGTGAGTGCAGTGCCCGGGAGCCAACTTCCGGTGGGGTTAGTGATAGCCACGTGGCATGGAGCGGTGCTCCGCGATACACTCGTGCCACGTTGCATGTCCAGGAAAAATTCTCAATAGTACAAAGCAGCACACTTAGGTTTATTTAAACGATGCGACTTGGTTGAGCAAGAACGTAGGAAGCGGTTGAGAGGGCCGAAAAATTCTAGGGTTATTCTCTTCCTTCTTCTCTTTAATTTCAATTGCTTGTATGAATTCTACTTATTTGAAGATGTTTAATCCACAAATGGTGGCTAATTCTCTTGTTGGCGTTGAGGATAATTGTGGGGAATAGCAATTATTGATCATTTCAGTTTTCATCTTTCTTCAATGGTTATTCTATGATTCTTGTTTTCTACAATAATGTTTGGCCAATGTTAATGTATATCTTAGAAATCCAATTTTGATTTTAGAAGGGAAAGGAATTGGGTGAGATGTGAATTGGTAGGATATGATCTTTTTCTTAGGTTTGTAAAAATTGAAAAGATTACGTTCGGAATAAATATATGCGAAAGTCTTATTAGTCAATTATGGAATGGGTTATGTATGGCTAGAGCTGAGATTCTTATATCACGAGAAATGTAGGAATAAGGTCTCATGATTCTTGAGTTGGATAGGAGTTATTAGATCAATCCATAGGCAATTAATTCGACTAGCAACCGAAGAGAATATTAGCTAAATTGAATTAATAAATTATATCTTTGCCAAGTTTGTCTTAACCTCAGATTGTTCATTGCTATTGTTCGAGACTCAAATTATAATCTTGACTTAGATTCTTATTACTTAGCGATCTTAACTCATAAAACATTATTTATTTGGTTATGCTTGCATTCATAGAGATATGATTCATGTGCTTATTTGGTTGTCTGCATTCATAGAGATATCGTTCACTGACGCTTAAGTTAATTAATATCGTAGTTCAGTCCCTGTGGGATCGATACTTGGCTTGAAATAAAGTCACTTTACTACTTGTACGACCACGTGCACTTTCATGTAGTTTTGAGTCGAACACTATGTATGAAAAGACTCTACTACTAACGAGTTGATGGGTCAAGACCCCAACTAACTCACTAAAGTCTGAAACTGAAAGTACTAGAGACAACTAAAAAAGAAGGGCCCTCAAAAGATGAGGACTGACCAACTCTTGCTGATAAGTGCTAATACTGCAGGTTTTGCTAATGATGGGACCGAGACTAAATATCTGAGCCTGTATCATGAAATGTTACATCATAGAGTATACCGTCTGTACGTGGAATATGCTGAGTATGTAAGGTGAGTAAAACCGCTAAGTAAGTAAAATCGTAAACCATGTATATCATAAAACATAATTAGGATAATATTCTGAGTGTAGGGCTTGCTTGCTATTTTCTAAAATTATGATCTGAAAATAACTAAATATCATAACTGAATTAAATGACCCAAAGCTGAAAACTGATAATCATAAGGAAAACTAAACATTAGGTCAAACCTACTGAAAACATAATATCATGATGATGAGCATGAATAACTAAAATCATGAGGAACAATGGGAGACTCATCATATAACTGACATTACCACGATAGAGCTTACATGGTCCCGGCTATCACACATAAGTGGACAGAGCCATCCAAAGCCTTGGCAGGGCTAAGGTCGCTACCATGATATTGATAGCAAGTTGAAGGCCCCTTGGGGGTAGGGGAATCTCGCAAGGAAGGTCCCAAATAATATGAATATACCTTCATTGGCGCGTATTTCTGAGGCATAGGGTTGACTGGCCACTAGCCTAATTAGTGCTAGACACTACTCCCAAAAACATGCATATTCTCTTCGTCGTCTTTCAATGAAGCTGAACAATCGTTTACTGACGAAGCTGACTCATAACATACATGCATAAATCTGAAATAATAACATGAGGAGCCTCGAGCTCAAACCATACCACAAGCTGAAAATAGTGGGAGTCTAGACTCCAAAATCCATGTGGTAAGCTAATACACGAAGTTTAGATAAATCATGAAACATACTTGATCATATGGGCTTATCCAATACTTAAACACGCTCGACATAGACTTGATCATTCGAAAACATGGACATAGACATGGGTAATTTGAAATCATATTTTCTTCATAAATATCTCATCATGCTGGAATATATATTTCATAGATCTCAACTTTTATGAATTTCATGGATGGGCATCATAATTTAGAAAACTTGAAACATAATTTATAATTTCAAACATTGTAAAATATGCCAATTAATCAAAATTCGACATTATAAACATGCTTAGATCATACACATGATTTAAACTTAGAGAATTCACATATTGGGTTAGAACCCCATAGATTTATCAACTAAAATTTCATGAATTGAAGGGGGATGGGGCATGGGTGTGGACAATTGCACCCATTCATAACCCTACTATACCTGTAGAAATTTGATTTCACAACTTTCATTATTGCCCAAAGAGAATTTGGGGAAGAACTTGAGGAATTTAGGCTTGATCACCCTTAGAAACTGGTAGACTTGCATGCACAAAAGTGAATAGGCCTAGAATGGACTTACCCCTCATAAAACACTCTATTATGAGTTTAAAACGATGTATCTTAGGCCTTAGTAACTTAGGAATTATGGAAAAGAACATAATAAATTCACAGGAAAAAACACATTATCAGTCCCCATGAGGGACTAGACGACTCTTCATCGCTGACCATGACTCGTGGTCACATCCCGTGGCCAAAACTAAGAATTCCATCTTCACTTGTCACCATGAGGGACACCATGACTTGTGGTGTGCCCAACGACTCATAGTGACAACCTGGTAGGGACACTTCCAAAATCATCCTTCCTTCAACCAACTTTTTGCCACAGACCACTCCACGAATCGTGGTGCTAAACATGACTCATGGTCACACCTGCGGTCACCTCAAAACTAAAAATTCCAACCCAATCCAAGCTCCTCCCCATGAGTCACTAGACGACTCATCCTGTGACATGGTGCACAAAATCCTCTTTCCTCCATTTCAACTCCCAAGTTTGATCTTAGGACCTTCGGGGTATTACATTATCACAAGATATTGATTCAATACATTGGAGTATACGAATTCATAAGCAAAACAAGGAATCTACAATGTATGCCAAAAGCTTGCTACGTTTCTCATTTCAAATGCCCATTTTTTCATTTCTCAATTTCATGCCACATTTTAAAATTTGTGGTGCTACCTCTCAAAACAACTCCATAGAAGACTCAAGAAAGACATTAAATTTTCCCATAAGAGAGTTGCCTCACAATTTATCATCAGGAAAGGCCAACACGGTTCGACAACTAAGGAAAAGAAAATGAAGAAAACAAAAAAAAGATCCTCAAGAAAGAACCATGGTATGAAGAAAACCCTTGGAGTTTGATTACTATTCTACTATTTACATAGGCGAACAAAAAAGATTGGGTCACCAAACAACATTTGACGATTCAAAGAAAGGACCCATTTTCCAGCACAACACACTAACATCATTCATTTCATTCATTCCCAATTTCATTGACAGAACCAGCCCAGCAAGGGCAATCGTCAATAATAATAAAAAAACTTGTGAGCTCGACGAAGACTTACCACTTTTCATCAAATAATCAAGAACAAAAGACCGACAAGGGCTACATCCAAATATGAATAAAATAATACATAAATGACCTCTCTAGATAAAACACTCATTCCACCACCAACTTAAAGGCTACGTTGTCCTCAATGTAGGCCTGCAAAAGAAAGGGGTGAGAGACTCCCTTAGTGGGGTCACTTCTCATCATCCACGTCAGATTCTGCACCTGCTCCTACCTAACCATCAAAGCCTGTATCACCTATATCCTTAGAGTCATCTACAAATACCTTGAACAAATCATCGAGAGGGCCTCGAACTGTAGAAAGGGCAGCCATTGCAGTGTCAAGAGTACTCAAATCAGGTGCCTCCACAAAATTTCGACACTTACATTCCCTTACTTTAGTTTAGAGAGAGGTGACGGCCCCTTCCACAACATCTACCCCCTTGCACAGTGTGGTCAGACTCTCATACATATATTTCATCTCCCTTTTTACTGTTCGAGCGATAAGAGTAGGGAGGCTCCTAGCCAACTTTTGATATTGATTCTCATGAGAGTTGGTCAATTCCACCAACTTGTGGAGACTGCTTGATTAGGATGATGATGGAGAGGGTTATGCTCCTGGCATAGGTGCGTTACTAGAGGTATGGCCTGAAGCTTCTTAGTGAGGCATATTAAAATCTAGGGCTTGGGGTAATTGCTCGGAACCATGAGAACCCTCCGACAAATCGAAAGCCTACATCCACATCTTCTTGATTGTGGGTGCCTCAACATCTCTCTTTCAGTCTAATGTGATTACACCCAAAGTGGGGACAGGAGTCTCATTCGGGAATAGTGGCACTCCAGCTTGCAAGCACAATTGAGAAATCAGCACGGCATATGGCATGGAAATGTTGGTCTGTCTTGCTTTCCTCTTTATTTGCTAAGCCAGAATCTCCCAAAAGTTTATGAGGACCACTGTGATACAAGCTATAATAATAGCCCCTTCCAGGATGACCCATTGTTCATTATTGGAAGGTATGATGCGGCCACAGATGAAATCTAGCCATAACTTTGTCTCAAATTTCAGATCATGGCGAGAAATTTCACCTCCAATAGTATCCTAGAATGGTGTGTCTACCGCAATGATAGGAACTATCCAAGTGAATTGGTTCTTCATGTTAGAAATCTTGGACATGAACTTTGAGATAGTTCAATATCGACCTCCCAGAACAGATAGTTGATGGTTGCTAGAGTGATGTCCACCTCTACACCTTGAACCATGATAGAAGGTAGGCAAGGGAATTCATCAACTTTGCCTCTATGGTTCATGCTTTCCTACCTATCGTGATAAGAAGCACAGAACTTCGAAACCAATCTTGGCTAATAGTATGGCAGAAGATTGACAAAAGTGTGCCACTTTCTATTCGTGAACTAAGTGGTCATGTTGGGGAGGCTGCGTAGCCCAACCAATTCAAACCTCTTTTCTACGGTGATTGATCGGCCCTTGCAAATGGTGTAGTTCCCCTTCATGTTGGTCACACAAAACATGATATCCTCCCTAGAGTTGGCGGGCGCTATGGAGGCCTTTGCCTTTCCTTTTCCCTATTTTGAGGAAGAAGCTGGAGCTTTTCCCTTACCGGTGTTCCTTGATGAAGTCATTTTCTTCAAACGTGATGTTAGTGGAAACCACAATGTATATTTTTGTTTTTTTGTAATAAAAGGAAATAACAAACAACGATGCTAAAACTTTAAAGGAGAAACAAAGATGAAGAATTAGCATTCAAAGAACTGGTAGCACCGGCAAAACACCAGCGAACTGTATTAGGGTATCCGTGGACCACTGCTAAAATGCCAGTTAAAAGAAGAAAACTAGGGTAGAAGATATTCAACCAGCGATAAAGTGGTGAATCACTGGTCCTGATCCGCGAAATGCCAATGTAGCGCGACATCAAGGTAGTGGCCTGAAGCCAGTATTAGCTCGAACCGACATTCCATCAACGTTTTGCTGGACCCAATTGGTGAATAGCCGGTAGTCATTGTCCCCAATGCATCTCCATGAACTCCAATTTCACAATTTCTTAAACACTCACTCACATCATATCAAAGCAGTACCACTACACAAGAAAAGGGCTAAAATGACGATTTACACTTAAGAATGATGTCATCCCAACTATTAAAGAGAAAGGTAGGTATTTTCAATCCCTTGGGATTACTCAGACATCACCCTACCTAACTACACAAGAATAACCAATTCCACCACACCTATTTCAGCATTAAATTTCTATCCTCCCGCTATTTTCACATAACAACAATTATGGTATCAATACGGAAAATGTTGGAGAGAATGGCAGTAAAAAGAATGGGAATGTATATAATAACAACATCCATATGCAACGAGATCACCATTGATAAGAAAATAAGGAAGTCAAGGGTACATTACCATAGTTAAGAGAATGCTTTGAAGAGACTAGCTGTGGAAGCTGGATAATGCTCAACAATGGCAAAATTCCGAGACTTGTCTAGTAGAGAGGAAGAGCATGAGGGTAGTGAGAAGTAGATAGAAGGGTTGGGGGGATTTTATAGATGAGCAGGTGAAGACTCTTTTTCTCATCGAGCGCGTCTGCAAGTGTACGGGTCGTGCAAGTAATATAGTGGCTCTTTTTAAGAACCGGATTGTCGAACCCACAGGGACTGGACCCATTCCGCTAACTATCCATTTCCAGTGTGATCTTAAATTCCTAAAATGTTGGTTATATACATTTTCGATTAAGATTAATTAAGTCTAAGTTTGGGTCAACGAAATATTCTGAAAGTACTCTAGGAGCAACATAGAGTTAAAACCAGATAATCATGTGATACTACGATTTGC
>JACEIK010001198.1:116229-134970 GCA_018107945.1 Datura stramonium
ATAAAATCACATGAAAATGTATAAAATAACTTAGACAACACGACTAATTTAAGTTATAAAGCGTATCACGGGCATGCTATTTTTGCCCGTGATCAGCAGGTGTAAATATGGTTGGTTGAGGAGGAGGTGGATGGTTAATGAGGTTTTAATTGTATATGAAGTGGAAGAGAGGGAGTTGTGGGAATATGGAAAGGCGAGATGTTGGGAAAATAAAAAAGGGTGTGGGAAAGTGTTAAAACGGAAAAAAAAAGAAAGTCTAAGGGAATAAATTATGAAGGCAGATTAGGGTGGCTACAAAAGGATTCTAGGTTGGGTAGGTCCCTGATTTGGTTAAGATTTTAAAAAAGAACACACACCTTCATCGGTGTTACATTGACGATCGCTGGTTGGAGCCGGCGATTCGCCTCCCTACCATATCATGCTTGATTTTGTGCCTAGTTCACTATTTTTGTATCGGTGATTCGTGATTTGGGTTAAGCATTTCCCCGATGGTTCATTGTTTATGCATCCACTGTGTAGGTGTTCTGGCTCGCACCGATGTTAAAGCCGCGGTTAGTGACTCCTTATTGGCATTCCACCGGTGCATTCTCTTGTCTGACCTTTTTGTTCCCAGGTTTCTGCTTCCATGATAAAATGTGTGGTGGGTCGTGTAGCTAGATCAGCGGTTCACCGGTCTTAACACAGTGCCTGCTTTGTTTTATGCTTCTTCTCCTTTCTTCTTACCTGGTTTATCCTACAAAATTAAAAACAACAATGACATCAAGAACATTCAATAGAAGAAACTTGGGTTGCCTCCAAAGAAGCACCGTAGTTAACATCGTGGCATGACGTATTTCTCATTTAACATTCAATTTTTGAAGGATCATCCTCCAACTCATCTTCCTCCTGCAACACTCCAACCAATTTACATCCATCGGTAGGTTCAGCGGACTGTCACTCCTTGAAGGTGACCTCTTCACCTCCAACACGAAACTTGAGCTCTCCTAGCTCCCATCTATCAAACTCTAACTGTGGCGAGCAATGGTCTCCCCAAAATGATTGGAACTTCTACATCCATCTCACAATCAAGGACTACAAATTCAGCTTGTAGAATAAACTTATCCACCCTCACTAATACATCCTCTAAAACACGCATAGGTTTCTTAATATAACGACCATCCATTAACAATCTCATTGATGTAGGTTTGGTGTACTGAAGCCCCAATTTCTTAAAGATTATGAGAGGCATCATATTTATACTGGCCCCGAGATCATAGAGGGCTTTCTTCAAAAAACACAACCCAATAGTGCACAGGATTGTGAAGGCCCCTGGATCTACCCATTTTGGGGCAAGGTTGTTCATCATCACAACACTACAATGATGTGTTGTTTATTCGGTGCCTACATCTACAACCTTCTTATTCTTCAACAGCTCTTTCATGATCTTTGCATATTTGAGCATTGGAAGTAGGGCATCCATCAATAGTATATTTATGGGCAATTTTCTGAACATGTTGATAAACTTACTAAATTGAGCATCCTTCTTTTTCTTGGCTAACCACTGTGGATAAGGAGGCGGAACTCTTGGTTCTTCTTCATCTGCATTTGAGGGAACTTCCTCAACCTCTCCTTCATCTTCAGCCTCAGCGATATCACCGACATGTGATGCTTTTGGCACCGCCTCAAATTCTTTTTCATCATTTTTATTTGAAACCATAAATTCCTTGGGCTTAACATTTGTATTGCAAAACATTTTACCACTCCTTGTGACAATGTCCGTGCATTGACTATCTTTCTTTGGGTTTGGAATTGTATCAATCAGAAGTGTCCCTTTATTGGGGGATTCATCTGAGCAGACAAGTGGTTCATTTGGGCATCCAAATGCTTAATGGAAGCTGAGTGTGAACTCACAGTTTGGGAAAGGTTATACACCTCCCTTTTCAATTCCTTGACTCCGCTGTCGGTTGACTCAACTTTCTTAAGAACCCTTGCCAACATGTCTTCGATTTTCGTGCTCCTTACATCGCTCACACCTGGTTATGCTTGGGGGTTCTCAACTTTAGGAGGAGGAACATATGGATTCGAACTTCTATGGTATTGGTCACCCTCATGATTTTGCTCTCTATTATCCTATCTCTCATTTCTCTCAGTCCATCCCTGTACGTCACGGTTTCTCTAACTTTGATTCTCTTTGTGTAGGCACCAAGGGCCTTGATTAGCTTCTTGATACTCGGGTTGAGAACCCCCATCTAATTTGTAATGTATTGAAACTCCTCCTCGTATCGTTGTGGTGATGATTCTCCTTTAAACTGCATTAGACCTTGCATTCCTATAGCATTTACAACCTTAGGCCCGACCCCCATTACATTTTTAGTGATTAACTCCAGCTGAGTCATCATTTTAGCAAGATTTTCATCTATCTATTCACCTCTTTTCGCATTTCAGCTGGAAATGCACTAGAACTCCCATCATGTAACGATACATGAGTCTCCCTAGTATGCCATGCCCGATTTGTCATCACCATGATATCAAATAGGGCCTTACCTAACCCTTACATCTAATCCATAATTGATCCTCCAACTAAATTATTGGCACTAGATTTGTTGATAGAGTCTAGGGCTCAGTAAAAGCTTTGAAGAAGCACTGCATTAGGGAGACCATGGTTAGGGAAAAAGGACACTTTCTTCTTGAACCTTAGCCAAGCTTCATGTAAAGGCTCCCCTGGATCTTGCCTAAAGTTTGTAATGTCATTCCTCAGTTGCAACAACCTTGAGGGAGGAACGAAACGATCCAAGAATGCTTCGGTCAATTCTTGCCATGAGGTGATACAACCCGGAGGGATCTCCTCTAACCACATAGTATCCTCTCTCATTAAGGAAAATGAAAAGAGCCTTAACCTGATGGACTCTTGACTGATATTTGTTATGTTAAAGGGTTGGCAAATATCCAAAAAAATTCTCAAGTGGCGCTTGCATCTTCACTCGATTTTCCCCCGAAGAGCCCTTTCATTTGTAACAAGTGTAACATTGTACTTATAACGTGAAACATTGCATTCCCTATCGTGGTTGGTACACGAATGGCTCCTGCAACTTCAGGCATAACTTGGTTATCCTCCTCATGCTCCATGTGACCTTCAACTGAACTATCTACTGCATGCAAATGATGGCTCATATGAACTCACCGTAACAACCAACAGCCAAATCAACGTCAATAACTAAGATGCAAGATCAACTCAAATGAACAAACAACACAAGGATATCGAGCGCAAGTCTCTAGCAATGGCGCCATTTTTGATAACGCTCAAATACACTCTTCATTTAGAGAATATGTAAGCAATCGTTGTATCAAAATAAATATTCTCGATAGATGTTGGATTGAATCCCACAAAGACTAATGAATGATGTGTGAAAGTGTTGTTTTAGTAGATTTGAATTAATTTTCACAAATAAAGGAAAATAAAAGAGGAAATTTTTGGGGGAAGAATAGAGTTAACAATATTGTGAATTTCAAACCAGCTTGCAAAAATAGAAAAAATAATCAAAACTAATAGACAATAATGAGAGAAGACTAAAGGTGTGGCGTAGATGGGGTGCTAATCAAACAAGGATATGCTAGCTCATCAAATCATTGCGAATATGTGTAAATAACTTAGGTCAAGATGGCATCCTATGTTTTTTCAACCTCATAGACGCCTTTTTCTTGAGTCCTTTCGAACCACAAGACACAATTCAATTAGCCTAATAGAGTTTGGGTTAATAGATGAGCTATTTCTATCCATCAACTACAAAATAGGATGATGAACATGGGTTTTATCTATTTATAGCCCAACTCCACACAATCACATCCATTCCCAGCATCAAATTCTTTCCCCATTCGTGAATTCTTCTTTTTCAAGCTAAATCAAGTAAGAAAAGTAAACCCACATTTACTATGGATCATCAATTATAGATTGGAGAGAACCCAACAGATTTATACTAATTAATCAATATTAAGATGAATATAGAAATACCTAATCTAATTAAGCACCCACCATCACACACTTCTAGTTGATGATTTATCTACACATGATTAAAAAATTAAAGGGTATATTCATCAATAAACTCAATGAATTCATTAGTAAGAGCAAGAAAAATCAAACTCAAAATATGTCTACAATAATGGTTGTACCTTGCTAATGAAAGAAAAAGAAAACAAGAAAAGCAATCTTCCACACTGTCCTCCAATGGAGTTCTTCTCTTTCCAAGGAAAAAGAAATGTTAAAAAAGCTAAAATGTATATATTTATGTACAGAGTTCAACCCAGATGGATGTTGGGGTTGAATCCCACAAAGGCTAGTGGATGTGCACAAGCATTATTTTCGAAAAATTGATTTAATTTGCACTAATAAAGGAAAATATAACAGGAAATTTTTGGAGGAAGAATAGTTAACAATATTATGACTTTCAAACTAGCTTGCCAAAATAGCAAAATAATCAAAATTGATAGACAATAATGAGAGAAGAGTAGAGCTGTGGTGTAGATAGTGTGCTAATCAAACAAGAATATGCTAGCTCATCAAATCATTGCGAATACATGTAAATAACTTTAGGCAAGATGGCATCCTATGTTTTTCAACCTCCTAGATGCCTTTTCCTCGAGTCCTATTGAACCTCAACACAATTCAATTATCCCTATAGAGTTTGGGTCAATAGATGAGATATTTCTATCCATCAACTACTATGTAGGATGATGAACATGAGTTTTGGCTATTTCCATCCCAACTCCACACAATTACATCCATTCCGATCATTAAATTCTCTCCCAATACTTGAATTCTTATTTTTCAAGCTAAATCAAGTAAGAAAACTAAACCCACATTTACAACTATGGCTCGTCAATTATAGATTGGAGAGAACTCAATAGATTTACACTAATTAAATAATATTAAGATGAATCTAGCAATACCCAATCTAATTAGCATCCATCATCACACACCTCTAGTTGGTGAATTAGCTACTCATGATTAAACAAAAGAGTATATTCATCGATATACTCAACGATTTCATTAGTAATAGCAAGCAAAATAAAACTCAAAATATGTATGCAGCAATGGTTGTACCTTGCTAATGGAAGAAGAAGAAAATCAGAAAAGAAATATTCCACACTCTCCTCCAATGGAGTTCTTCCCTTTCCAAGGAATAAAGAATGTTCAAAAAGCTAAAAACTACATATTTCTGTACAAGTACTTTCTTATAGACTATATACAAAAATAGGGCAACCAATCTACTCTTTTTCTAGTGCTTGACGTAATTGCCCCTATTCAGGCGTTTTGTCATTTGCAGGGGCGCTGGTGGTTCGCTGGTTGCATTCCGCGAACCACTGTCCAGCATCTACTACACATCCAGTTATTCTCCAGAACCATTCGGTGACACCTTCGATGGTTCTCCAATCTTCATTTTGTAATTCGGTGATCCATTTTATTCCTTGTCCTAGAAAGTGGAAGCACCGGTAGGTGATTTGACTAGTGAGTCTTTGATTAATATCCACGGCCACCGATTGCACATTGTCTTCAAGTTAGTGATCATTGTGTTTGATCGGTGTTTCACCGGTGTCCTCCGGTGTAGCATCGGTTTTCACCTGATTTAATTCATTTTACCTCACTTCTTGCTCTTTCTCTTCAACTCAGGTACCTACACATAAAAAGGCAAAAAGGAAATAAAATTCATCTAAATGACTTGAAAACTAAGCTAAAGCTCATGCTCAAGAGTCTAATGAGCTGGTAAATTACCAACTCATCAATTACTAAGATTATAGATATTTTAAATGTTAGATGACCTAGTGATATTTTATTTTAAGGCTTGTTGCTCATTAAAGATTCAATCAAAAGGGTAATCCTCATTCGAGAATGAATGATTCTAAGGAGGGGAGGATGTTACACCCCGTACGCATTTTCATTAATTTGATGCATGTATGGACGTGTTAGCACTTGAATTACCATATTTTATATGTCGTTGAAAGGCCAGGGACTTAAATTTTATACAAAAAAACACAATAAGGGGAAAACATCGAAGGTCAAAAGACTGGCCTGGCTCGACACTAGGAGGATAGTAGCCGCGCGCCTCGCTAGGACAAATGGGAAGCCCTTGTATTTTGTCGCCTTATGTTATTTTAATTCATCCGAACATATTTTATCCAGGAGCATCTTGGATCCACCTTTATTTCCTTAGGTTTCCAAGTTAAATCAATACAAAACAAGATTAAAACTTCATCCAAACATCAATCAAACTTGGAATTAAGTTGCTTAGATCTTGGAGTTCATCGTAACTTAGTTAATTCATTGAATTTGGATTAGAGTAGAGCATGGTGATGAGGTGACTATCAAGAGTTAAGGTAAGCATTTTATCTTCTCCTTCTTAAGTAATTTGTAGTTCAATGCTCTATCAAAAAGTCACAGTAATTAACGCTTATTGTTGTTCTTGATCGGATTGAATTTGGAAGATTTGTGTGAAGTTATATCTTTATATTGGTAACTGAAATTTGAAGAAGGTGGCAAGCTAAGGAACAAGTTATCATTCATAAAATAGATCGACTCCGGGAACAAGGTATATATGGTGCCTCTCTTTTTGGATAAGCAAGAATCATGTATTTCATACTATTGTTTAGTTTTGCCTATTTTTAATTGTATAATGGAACTATTCCTGGAACTCCATAAGATGTGTAAGGAATTGTTGGCGTTATTCGTGATATTAGATTTGTACATGTTGTTATTCAAGTTAGGGTCACATTTTTTGAACTTATAGACATGGTGAATCGATAAGTTGAATATAGTCAGTTGAATATTATGAATTATAAATACCCCTTGAAGGGCATTATTGATTAGCTAGTTGCATAAGTGTACAGATGACGATTACGAACATGTTTGTAGCAAACTCCCTAAACTTTGATATCTTCTATTTAACTCATTCTTATGCCTTATCTCCATATTATTGTTTAGTAAACATGCTTAGTTATGGATTGTCAATTGGAAATATTATATTTTTGAATGGTTAGGAAGATTCTATGAAGAGGGCTTTGGTTATGAGCTTCTAGATGTTATGGATAAAACAACATATAGTTATGTAGAATCTTATGTTGATATAATAAACTTATGTTTGTAAAATCATGCCTTGACTTCATTCAACTTACAATTGTTATTAAGTGAATAATAATCCTAAATTTCTTATGAATCACTCTAAGGATGAATCCTAAAGTTATGTGATCCTTAGGCTATAGAGAGAATCTTGTTCATGTTATAGAGTAATCACTAGGCTCTTCCATGAGTCACCTTAAGATGTAACTGTTAAGTTAAGGTAATGTTATATGTTATGATTGATATGCTTACTATACGAGCACTATAGATTTCATTATGACTAACATTCTTGATCGACAAGCATTAGAGAAATGATATTATATGATTACCACCACTCAGTAATATCGGTTGGGCAGAGGGACCTAACACTAAAATACATTCCAGTTGGGCAGACATAATATACATATTCATTTACATGATTGCATTGAAGTATACAGGTGAGTTACAGTTTGATTATACGTTTCAGATTTAGGTTGTCTCTATCCTTCTATATTCTCTCCTCTTGACTCAGTTATCCTTATGATGGTTATTTCATGAGTACTATTTTCAGTCTTATATACTAGAATATATTATTTATATTGTTGTCCCTTCACTTGAGGACGTTGCCTTTGTGCTGCAGGCACAAACAAAGGCCCTAACCACCCTCTATATTGGGAGCTTGTCAACTTCAGTGATCAAGTTGGTATGCTCCTTTGTTTCTAGATCAATTTTCATGACTTTAGTTTTGCATGATCATGAGTTCTGCGCATAGATTTGTGGTAGGCCGAGGACCTATTCCGGCCATTAGTATTGTCACTCTTTAGAGGCTTTGTGGATTAGTTTTGGGTTATTCAGTTAAGCTTATGGCATTGCTGGCCTTCTTTTTATATAATTGTCTTGCAGCCTCATTGGTTTTCCCTTTTATTCAATATTATTGAGTTGTAAACTTATTGTTCTAGATGTTTTATTTTGTTCGGCAAGTTATGATTATCGCCTTGATGGCCCCAAGGTTATGATTACAACTGAGATATAGTTGGTTGCTTGGTCAAGTAAGCACCGAGTGCTAGTCACACTCCCCTAATTTAGGGCGTGACTAAAAGAACTTCAAAAATCAAAACGCTCTGTAGCGTCCAAACCTAAAAGTTGAAAACTTACCAAACCATAAATATTGCCAGCCAGTATGGTCAATCATATTGATGGAGAACCTCCGGGAAGGTTGTTCCACCAACAACAAATACGACATAAACTACAACACTAATAAATTATGTTATGATACTGAAACCAGCCATGGTAAATAAACATACACTAAGAGTCCCTATCCAATAAGTAAAATACTTACATGAAGAACAACAAATTACAGGGAAGGATTCAGAGGTGAAACAACTTATCATACAAAAATAATTACAATATGTAATACTTGAGATATTCTCATAAGATAAAATAGATATTAGGGAATTTAGAGAAGTTATACCAATGCAATGCGATATTAAAGGACCCTGCATTATAGGTCTACTGGAAGAATATGTACCTATTCTATCAACACTAGCATATATCTGAAGATACATGACTCATATTGTTAGATCTGACCTTTGATCTTAAACCCTTGGTTCAATCTTGAATAAGAAACGTCACTGGCAGTCACATCGATCGTCTTTCTAGATTTTCCACCAAACTTCTATGTAAGGGAGGTATCTTTTCAATAGCATCAACTATATGAAGGCCTTGTACTGTTGATATAGAAATCTACAACAACACAAGACAAAGTTGTGCAAACCAAAAGTGGAGGTAGACTTATTAAATGCACATCCTTAGAGAATCAAAATTGTTGAAGAAGATGATAACATAGGTGAAACAAAGTTTAAGTGGATAAAAATAAAATATGAGTACCTACCCAAGTATTGCAAATATTGGAAATTGCAAGGGCATAATAAAAGTGATTGTAGCGCCCTTGTAACACCCCATATAATTTTTAAGCAGTAAACCCGTACATTTGAGGTAGGATTTAGAGTTTTTAATATATTAAGGAGGATGTATTACTAGGTATTCGAATCACTCTATGGTCTTATGTTTAGATTTGACACCAAGTACATTGTAAAATAAAAAATAGGCAGAAGTTATTGCAAGTTACTTTCTTAAATTCTTTTAAATTTTTGTCAAATGTCTCGGAGCTTTTCTTCTAATATATAATGAGTTAGTGGGTCTAATACTTATTAAATTGAAGGTCTATGAGTCAATTTTCTAATGCATTAAGTCATTCACTAATATGAATTTGAAATAGAGAGATATTCACATTTTTGTGAGATTGCGCAAGTAGGTACATCGAAGGGGGCCAAGTCAGTTGAGTACTATACAAGTCTCCTTGGTCTCTTGTTATATCCAAATTCATTTTTTTCCAAAATTTGGGCAATGGAAACACCATTTCTCTATAATTATTCAAAGATATTTACGAATTTGAGTTAAATCCATGATCTAAAGTCATTTCCGAGGTTGGAATCGTTGATTCCGTCGTATGGCTTGCTTCTTATTTGGCTTATATTAAGTTTGGTGGTTGTTTCATGGGAACTGTCCAGGTAAGAGTTCTTCCCTCTTGATATTCATCTTATTATCATAAAAATGAATTCGTAAGTGTAGTTAGATATTGCCGCGAATCCTCTTGAAAGAGAGGGGTGCCTTCGGGAACGCGGACACAGGTGGTGCATGGCTGTCGTCAGCTCTTATTGAAGTTTGTATAGTCGATTCCATAGAAATTGTAAATATCATAAACTTTTTTAGTTTAGTTTCTTAATAAGTTATCAATACGAATGACTCACTTCATCCTCTTTATCAAGACTATGTGGAACGTATTGGTTAAATTCCATGACTAATTCAGTCTCTTTTTTTAGGTCGTCTAGTTATGTTATTCCTATATCTCTACAAAGTGGTAAGAATTTATAGTTATCTATCCATGAGTATATTGTATTGTGTTCGTTATTCCTTAAAAACTAGATTTCAGACAGATTTTTTTAGTTGAGTTTGTTTTCTAAACAAAAGGAAAATAATTGTTTCCTTAACGAAAATCAAAGTTACAATCTTAAAAGTTGTAAGTTTCTATTTAATGATTTTGGTGGTACCATTTATATTTACGAATTAACCTATAATATGGGATCTCATATGCTTTTTATATTAGGAATTGTACTTGGATGAAAATGATTGAAGAAATAAATCAATGGAGGTAGTGGTGATACTTTTGAATACATCTATTAATATTTCAAGTATTTTAGTGCTAAATATTTTAACATTTTACTCGTGATTGTTTGAGATTAGGATTTGCACATGTTAGACAAAAAAATGAAAAGGTAATTCCTTCCATGTAGATATTTGTCAGTTTCATTTGCACGCGAATCAACCAGTTGCATTTTTTATAACTCTTTCAGTTTTGATGAAAATGTGCTTTTATTCTTCCCGTTTCCATTTTTTTTTGGGTATGATGAGTTTGGTATGAGTTGATCATTTGGTGATCTAAGCATATTTAAGGGTCGTTTTTCATGATCTATTTTCTTAAGCTCATCTGTTATAGAAATGACATATGAATAAGCGAATGTATTACTGGAAATTGCAATGGCATAAGTGTGATGATGCATTATGAATCTAGCTAAATAATTTCACATGTTTAATAACATTACATAAGGAAAAGATAGTGGACAAAAGTCTTACTATATATTTCTATTTTTATCAGTAATTATCTATTACAATTATTTTTACATGTTAGATTTTGCGATTTTTACTATTGTCGAACCTTTAAGGCTTGCAAAAATACTATTTAAAGATGTGCCAAAAATTTATTTCACTATGATTAATATCATTATAGTAGTGTTTTGAGTTTTAATTTGACAAAAAAAGACCACAAGATGGTAATATTTTAAAGGCTTGAAGGTGAATTACTTTAGCCTATTATGCCATTAACTGAGGGTAAGATGGTGGATTCAAGTCGCAATGCAATATAAGCGTAATATATTAGGTTATAGTGCTGATGCACCATGGTGATAAGATGTTGAATTCGAGTCCCAATGCATTATGATCTACCATATTTTTTTGGGGAAGACGTTGGGTTTGAGTTAGGATGCATCATATTAATGATATAATAATGAATAAGATAAAATAATGTGCTTTTGATAAAAAAAAGTATGAAACCTGTTATTATTTATTGCGGCCTACCAACTGAAAGAATCAGGTTCTTTCAATAACCATGCAAGAAGATAAAGTGCAGATAAGTAAATTAACAGAAGGTAGAAACGCCTTGATAAAGATAGGCAAAAACTAAGATATATCTCTAATATAATTTTCTCCAAACTCTCTATCATACCATGAACAGCTTTTAAGGTTACAACTCCTTTGTACACCTTGGGAACCGACATTAATAGCCCCTACTCAAATCCTCAATAATTCTCCCTAATTATTGGTAACTCTTCAAAGATTATACCTAGTCTAATAAGTCCTTTTACAACTCAATACAAATCCAACACCTATTATAAGTCATTAGGAATGTAAAAAATTTGTAGTTTTGGAACTACAAGAATCTAACTATTACAACTCAGAACAATAATGATAACACTTGATATGAATTAGTTCTTTATTGCATTAGTTGACTCTTGTTCTTGACAATTCTCTCATGTAGATTTTGCTCTAACTCTATAATCTCTCTCTTTATGGGTGGTGCGTATATAAAGCATTAGAACACTAATTTATATAGAAGTAGAATAGTCATATGTGTTTCTCCAAATCCAACCAAGAATTGATCCAAGACTTCCCACGAAGCCAATCAATGTTTGGGCCAAGATAATCTAAATCTAAGCTATTATATGTGTTCAATTATGGTAATATTTTCATATCTCAACTATTGTGCCTTGTAGAATTGTATTACTCCTTAATCTGTATTCTCATGTTTTCCTTTTAAGCACGTGGAATAGCTTATCTTGCATAGACCAATCAGTCTCCAGTTCCTATCTAACAACACAAGTTCTCTCACAAATTGCATAACAATATTGCCAGCTTCACTAGTTCCTTTTGGATATCTTATAAGGGAATGGTTCTTTTACTTCTATATCCATCTTCCATATGATCTTGAATGAAGATTCAAATCAAATAACTCAACACTTGTCCTATTAGAACTGCTTTATTCCTGATGTGAATGTGGTAACAACACATAATAAGCATGAAACAAGATAAGTGGTTGACTGTATGAATGTTTTCATTGAGGGATAAAATAATAGTAGTCATCATTATAGTATGAAAGGGAGAACACTATGAGTTCTCAAAGTGGTCCTTCTTAAGGTGAAGGTAATTTTTTTTTTTAGGAATATGATATGAAACTTCAGTTGCCACACAATTGTTGTGCGGCCTAATTTGATAAGTCATATAAATACTCCATTAAAAGAAAGGGATACAAAGTCTAGGAGTTCTTGACTTTTAAAGTGATATTGAGTAGGTTCATATGTAAAATATATAAATATCAAGGAATGACAATGAACTTATAATAAAAAAACTTATGAAGCAAGTATAAATGATTATAGCTTATTCCTTGAAAAGAATATCGCTTGTGACAAGCATTGAGAATATTGACCTATTACTTGATGTTAATGAATATGGAAAGATGTGCTCATGTATAGTCAAATAAATACCATAACTTACCTCTATGGCAGGTTTGAGAGAAACAAAGAGATTTTATTTTTTCAAAAACGATCATTTGTTCAATTATTGTAGCATATATTATGATGACCTATCAAAGGGTAAAAACAACAAATAACTCTTTCCTATAAAAGGCTTTTCCATGACCATAATAATATAATTTTCTCCATGAAGAAGATGTTCATCATAAGAATGATGTTATGAAAATGTGGTATTACATAATTATGTGGGAGCTCTTGATGAGCCACTTTGTTAATAATTTAGAGGAACTTGTCACGACCCAATTCTACACCCTGGACGAGACACGATACTCGGTGCCACAAGTGACCCCAAGCTAACCCATGGTCTATCATTGCATTGGTAAACTAAGTAAACATAAGCTGAAGCTTTAAAATAAATATTTATGTAATCAATATTGTTGAAAGTGTAAACATAACTGATAACAATACTAAACAACTGTGTATGAAAGCCAGTACTAACTGATGAGTTGTTGGGACTAGCTCCCAGCTAACTCTAAACTCTAACTGAATAAAGAACTAGCTAAACAAATTACCATTATCCTCAGAAAACGAGGACTCACCAAATGACCATGCAACTGATATAGTCGGAGGGAAATTACTAACAATGCTGAGACTAAGAACCTATGCATGTATCATAATACGATACATCATAGAAAGTATGCATCAGTACTTTGAGTAAGTGAGATATACAATAAGCATGGAAAATAAACAACTGAATTGAGATAACATAAAATGAACAACTGATACTGAATACTAATAAAACTGAGCTATAATAGATATGGTCAATAATGACCCTATTTAATAGTCATAAACATGTCCGAGATCTAAGTGACCGAACTTACTAAACTGAACTGAATTGAACTGATACTTAGCTAAAATGAGACTGAACTGAATTGATAAGTGGGAGAATTTATAACCTACATATATAAACATGTGAGCTGGACGTGGATTCCGATGTATACACTCCATCGGTGAAAGCCCACTATACCTTGCTATTGTATAGTAGTTGGTTGGGTGATCACAAAGCTAGGGCACGTTGGGCCAATAACCTACAGTGGCAACGTATTTTGGGGACCTAGGTGCACTGGAACCCTAGTCCACTTGGTGCTAAGTACTACTCCCACTGGATAGTCCTAACTTGACTACTAAGATGATAACTTGAAGTTAGGGTCCTTGACTAAGTCAAGAATACTTATCTGGAATTACCCTGAGAGTCTATCGGATCGAATAACTGTAAACTAGTGTTCTAAGACTAGCCAGAGCTGCTTATCTGGAAACGTCATAACCGTCTGAAGAACAAACTAATAACTAAAGGTGTTGATTCTAAGGCTAGTCATAGCTTCTAATATGAAAGCGTCGTAATTATCTAAAGAACAAAACGATAACTCATATCTGAAAACTGGGACTAGGAGGTATTACTAACACCTCAAGAGACTGAATATAGTCAAACTGATAAGTTGACATTTTTGTAAGATACTGAAATTTCCTAAGTACTGGCTGAGACTAAACAATCAATATGTTTACTCTTGATCATACAACTTTACTATCCTGGTGATTTCAAGAACAATATCAAGAAACACTTATATTTAGAACATGCTGAAATACACAATTCACAGTATTTTAAGAAACTAAGGCTAAAATCATATAATTTCATGAAAAGAGAAAATGACTAGAAGTATAGCCAACAACAGCCCTCAATTCTCATGAAAATTATAACAGGAAGAAATCCATAATTTATAGATAACTGAACCCTAACTGTGAACTTCAGGGCTAGAACTGATAAGCATTTCATAAGAGTTTTGGCATACAGGGAAGGACAATTCCCTTGTTGAACTCCCACATACCTGGTGTAGAAATCCTTGAGGAATTTGAGGAGAAGAATTGAAAGACCTAGCTTGCTCTGAGAGAACTGTCAGGAACTTCTTTGCTCTGGAGATCAAGAGTTGAGTGAAAATGAGAGGGATTTAGTTGACTACCCCTTTAATTCTCTCCAAAATATTCCCAAAATGACGTAGTTTAGGCCTAGGAATTTAGGAAATCAGGGGAACTCCCCTACAAAAGACGCAGGAAAATTACATTGCCAGTCCCAATGAGGGACTGGAAGACTCTTTACCTGTGATGAAGACTCGTCATCTGCTCTCGTTGCCAGCACTAGAAAGTACACCCTGCCAGTCACCACAAGGGACACCACGAATCATGGTGTACCTAATGACTCGTGGTGACCCAGTCATTGGGAACATTGCCAAAATTTAGCATCCAAGCCAAACTCCTAACCACGGCTAACTCCACGAGTTGTGGAGTAATTTCATGACCCGTGGCTGCCTCTCGTCGCATCTCCGGGATATTAAACCTTCTTGCCACATCCACGTGGGTATGTTGATATCCTGAGTGATACCCCCAAGTCTCTGATGTTCAACCTTAACCTGTTGGCATTTCGGGTACTTAGCAATAAATTCTGCAATATCCCTCTTCATGTTGTTCCACCAGTAGATTTCTTGTAGGTCACGGTACATCTTAGTGGCACCTGGGTGGATAGAATATCTAGAGCTATGTGCTTCTACCAGTATTTGTTGTCTCAAGTCATCTACGTCCGGAACACATAATCTTTCCTAGTAACGAAGCATACCATCTCCCCCTTTGGAGAAAGCTCCACTTATTTTCTTAGAATTGCTTCTTTCAGCTTAAACATTATGGGATCTTCATCCTTCTTTGACTTAATCTTGACAACTAATGAGGATGTTGCCCACTCTATAGTACTACTCCACCCTCAGCTGAATCCACCAACTACACTCCCAGCTTAGCTAACCTATGAATATCCTTTGCTAGCTCCTTTTTTCCCTCTTCAACATGAGCAACGGTCCCTATGTACACTCTACTGAAGGCATTCACCACCACATTTGCCTTTCCCGGGTGGTACAGCACACTCATGTTGTAATCCTTCAATAACTCCAACCACCTTCTCTAACTAAGGTTCAAATCTTTTTGACTAAACACGTACTGAAGGCTCTTGTGGTCGGTGAAAATATCCACGTGAACCCCATAAAGGTAATGCCTCCATATTTTTAGAGTAAACACCATTGGCGCTAATTCAAGATCATGAGTCGGATAATTCTTCTCATGAACTTTGAGCTGTTTGGAGGAATATGATATCATCTTACCCTGCTGTATCAGAACTAAACTGAGGCAAACTCTGGAAGCATCACAATAGACTATGAACCCATTCGTTCCTTCTGGTAAGGTCAAAACTGGAGTTGTAGTGAGTCGAGTCTTTAACTCTTGGAAACTCTTCTCACATGCATCTTACCACTAAAACTTCACATTTTACTCTGTTATCTTAGTCATAGGAGATGCGATAGAAGAAAATCCTTCTACAAACCGTCGATAATAACCGGCTAGAGCCAGGAAACTGCTCATATCAATTGGAGAAGTGGGTATTGGCCAGTCTTTCACTAATGCTATCTTATGAGGATCTACCTGAATACCCTTACCTGAAACTACATGACCAAGGAAAGCCACAGAATTCAGCCAGAATTCTTATTTGCTAAATTTAGCAAACTGCTGACGGTCTCTGAGAACCTGCAACACAATCCTTATATGGTTAGCATGCTCCTCCTCATTTTTAGAGTAGACCAAAGTATCTTCTATGAAAACAATGATGACCATATCCAGATACTATTTGAATACCCTGTTCATCAGGTCGAAGAAAGTTGCAGGGGCATTGGTTAGTCCAAAGGACATAACCACAAATTCATAGTGATCATACCGAAATTGGAAGGTTGTTTTTGGTATGTCACATTCCCTGACCCTAAGTTGGTGATACCCCGACCTGAGATCTACCTTGGAAAAATAACTAGCTACCTAAAGCTGATCGAACAAGTCATCAATCTTGGGTAGGGGATACTTATTCTTAACTATAATCTCGTTCAGTTGAAGGTAGTCGATACATATTCTGAGAGTATCATCTTTCTTCCACAGGAACAACACTGGAGCACCCCATAGAGAGATGTTGGGCCTGATGAATCCCTTATCTAGAAGGTCTTTAAGTTGTTCCTTTAACTCCTTAGGCTTAGCTGGAGCCATTTTGTAAGGAGGAATAGAGATGGACTGACTATCTGGAATAAGGTCTATGTTGAAGTCTATTTCCCACTCGGGAGGGACTCTGGGAAGATCTTCGAGAAATAGGTTAGGGAATTTGCTAACAACTGGAACTACTAAATAGTTAGGGTCTTGGAGCTAGAATCTTAGACCTGAACTAGGTGATAGATACATCCCTTCGAAATGAGCTTCCTTGCCTTAAGATAGGAAGTAAATCGAACCTTAGGAATAGAAACACTACCAATCCATTTTAAGACTGGCTCATAGGGAAATTGAAACCCGACAACTCTTGTTTTGTAGTCGACTGAGGCATAACCGTAATATAACCAATCCATTCCAAGAATGAGGTCGAAATCGACCATGTCTAGATCTACTACATCAGCTGGAATGACTTTATTCAACATTGAGACTCGGCAGTTTCTATGTACCCCGCTGGCTCTAACTGACCTACCAACTGGGGTAGAGACTGAGAATGGTTCTGAGAGGACTTCCAGACTGATTTCAAATTGAAAAGCTACATAAGGAGTCACAAACGATAGTGTGTCTCCTGGATCTAGTAGGGCATATACATCTAGATGACTACTGCCACCAGACCTCTGGTGGCCATAATCTGACTAACTAGTTCTAGCCCGCTTAGTCTACCTCTCCATATCCTTCAACTTTTCTGCCTCAATATACTACGCATGAATGATGAGGCTGGAGAGGTCAATGTCCTTGATGAGCATCGAGGTTCTGCACTCCTTCAGTACCAAGTCTGATGCTCCATTGGAAAATTTAATCATGTGAGCCTTGGCTTGGCTACCATCTCTGGAGCATACCTCGACAACAGAGTGAACTCTAGTGCATACTTCTCCAAGGTTCTATTACCCTGCTTTAAGTTCTTGAATTTAGCGACCTTGGCCTCCCTCAATTCCAAAGGAAAGAATCTATCTAGAAATGTGGTTGTGAACTCATCCCACTCTATAGGCCCTGCTTTTACTGGCCTCCCTTCCTTCCATTGGTTGTATCAAATCTGAGCCACTCCTTTCAACTGGTAGGAATCCAGATCAGCACACTCCACAGAGCTAACACCCATAATTTAGGTGATCTTTTATACCTCATCCACAATCTCTTGTGGGTCCTCTCTAACCTTGGATCCATGTAAAGCTAGAGGGTTCATTCAGGTGAAGTCTCAAACCCTAGAAGCTACTACAAACCCCTTTATATTCATTGGAACCACCTGATTGTTCACTTGGGTTTTCATCGTTCGAGCCAGCAGCTGGATTGCCACTCAGAATTCTGCTGAGGATATTTGTCGTCTTTAGGGATTGCTAGAGCTGGTGGGGTAGGTCAGTTGGCATTGCCAACCCTCCTTTCATTTCCTCGCCTTGGAGGCATATTTTTCACTGAAACGAATAAAGAATGAGTTAGGAGGAAATTTTTGGATTCAACTTCAATGCACGATAAGGAGTATGAACAAAAGGGAGTTTTGCTAATAACATCTCGTAACCTCCCCGTCATAAGTGTGGCGCGCTTCACACCCATGAAAAGGACTCTACTAGACGCGGATTTCAGACACCTAGGATACTTTAAACCTAGTGCTCTGATACCATGTTTGTCACGACCTGAGTCTACACCCTAGATGAGACACAATACTCGGTGCAACAAGTGATCCTAAGCTAACCCGTGGTCTATGTTCGGCGTTCTAGATTACTACACGCAAGTGCACGTGGTCGAACAAGTAGTAAATGACTCATGTAAGCCAAGTATCGATCCCACAGGAACTGGACTACGGGGAAAATCTACTCAAGTGTCACTTAACTGTAACTCTAAAAATGCACACAACAATGTAAAGAAAAGTTTTTATATTTTGTTTCCTAAATTTGTACTAAGTCTAAAATGAATATACAGTTTGAG
>JACEIK010001198.1:204301-218728 GCA_018107945.1 Datura stramonium
TCATTCATTCATAATTTCATCAGTAGAACCAGCCCAACAAGGGAAATCATCAATAATACTAAAAAACCCTTATGAGCCCGACAAAGACTCACCAGGTTTCATTAGATAATCAAGAAAAAAATCCCGACAAGGGCTACATCCAAACATCAATAAAATATGACATAATTGACCCCTATAGATGAAACACTCATTCTACCCCAACTTAAAGGCTACATTGGCCCCAATGTAGGCATGCAATATAAAGGGGGCAAGAGACTCCCTAAGTGGGGTCACTCATCATCATCCATGTCATAGTCTGCACCTGCTCCCGCCTCACCATCAAAGCCTGTATCACCTAGATCCTTAGTGTCATCTCCCAAGAACTTGAAAAAAAATCATCTAGAGGGCCTCAAACTGTAGAAAGGGTAGCCATTGCAGCGTCAAGAGTACTCAAATTAGGTACCTCCATGGATGTTCGATTCTTTCATTTCCTTACATTAGTTCAGAGAGAGGCAACAACCCCTTCCACAACATCTACCCATTTGCACAGTGTGGTCAGAATCTCATACATAGATTTCACCTCCCTTTTTACCGTTCAGGCAATGAGAGCAAGGAGGCTCCTAGATAACTTTTGATGTTGACTCTCATGAGAGTTGTTCAATTCCACTAGCTTTTGGAGATCGCTTGATTAGGAAGATGCTAGAGGGGGTGATGATCCTGGAATAGGTGCGTCATTGGATATATGGCTTGAAGCTTCTTAGTGAGGCATATTAAAATCTGGGGCTTGGAAAGATTCCTCTGAACCATGAGAACCCTCCAGCAAATCAAAAGTCTGCATTCGCTTCCACTTGACTATGGGTGCCTCAGCGTCTCTCTTTAGGTCTAATGTGATAACACCCGAAGCTGGGACAAGAGTCTTATTCAGGAATAGTGGCACTCTTGCTTGCAAGCACAGTTGAGAAATCAGCACGATATATGGAATGGAAATGTTGGCCTATCTTGCTTTCCTCTTTATTTGCTGAGCCAGAATCTCCCCAAAGTTTATGGGGACCCCTGTAATGATGTAAACTATAAGAATAGCCCCTTCTAAGCTGACCTTCTATTCGTTATAGGAAGGTATGATGTGGCCACAAATGAAATCTAGCCACAACATGGCTTCAAATTTCAGATCATGGAGAGAAATTTCGCGGCCCATAGTAGCCCATAAAGGTGTGTCTGCCGCAATGATAGGAGCTATCCAAGTGAATTGGTTCTTCATGTTAGAAATCTCGGCCATGTACCCTAAGCTAGTGTAAATCTCGTCCTCCCAGAATAGATAGTTGATGGCTGCTAGAGTGATGTTCACCTTCACCCCTTGCACCATGACTAAAGGTAGGCAGGAGAATTCATCAACTTTGCCTCTATGGTTCATGCTTTCCTGCCTATCTTGATAAGAAGCATAGAACTCCAAAAACAATCTTGGGTAATAGTCTGTAGAGGATTGGCAAAAGTGTGCTATTGCCTGTCCGCGAATTAAGTCGTAATGTTTGGGAGGGTTCGTATTCCCACCAAGTAAAACCTCTTTTTTGCGGTGATTGATCGGCCCTTGCAGATGGCGTAGTTCCCTTTCATGTGGGGCACACAAAAAATGATAGCCTCCCTAGAGTTGGCGGGCACTATGAAGGCCTTTACCTTTCCTTTGCCCTTTTTGGAGTAAGAAGCTGGAACTTTGCCCTTACCGGTGTTCCTAGATGAAGTCATTTTCTGCAAATACGATGTTAGTGGAAATCACAATGTATCTTTTTGTTTTTTATAATAAAAGGAAACAACAAACAACTACGCTAAAATTTTAAAGGCGAAACGAAGATGAATAAAGCATTCAAAGAATTGGCAGCACCGGCAAAACACCACAAACTGCAGGAGGGTATCCATGGACCGCTGCTAAAATGCTGGTGAAAAGAAGAAAACTAGGGTAGCAGATATTCAACCAGCGATAGAGAGATGAATCACCAGTCCTAATCCATGAAATGCCAATGTAACGCGGCATCAAGGCAGTGTCCTGAAGCCAATATTAGCCCGAACCGACATTTCATCGGCGATTCACTGGACCCCACTGGTGAATAGCTAGTAGTAGTCATCCCCATTCATCACCATGAACTCCGATTTCACAAACTCTCGAGCACTCACTCACATCATATCAAAGTAGTACGTCTACACAAGAAAAGGGCTAAAACGATGATTTAAGCTTAAGAATGGTGTCACCCCATCTATCAAAGGGCAAGGTAGGCCTTTTTAATCACTTGGGGTTACTCAGACATCACCCTACCTAACTATACAAGAATAACCAATTCCCCCACACCCATTTTAGCATCAAGTTTCTATACTCCCACTAAATTCACATAACAACAAGTATGGTATCAATTAGGAAAATGTTGGGGAGAATGGCAGTAAAATGAAGGGGAATGTATATCATAATAACATCCATATGCAACGAGATCACCATTGATAAGAATATAAGGAAGTTAAGGGTACATTACCATACTTAAGAGAATGCTTTGCAGAGACTAGCAGTCGAAGCTGGATAATTCTCAACAATGGCAAAATTTGAGACTTGTCTAGTAGAGAGGAAGAGTATGAGGGTAGTGAGAAGTAGATAGAATGGTTGGGGGGATTTTATAGATGAGCAGGTGTAAATATGGTTGGTTGAGGAGGAGGTGGGTGGTTAGTGGGGTTTTAGTTGTGTGAGAAGTGGAAGAGAGGGAGTTGTGGGAATATGGAAAGGTGGGATGTTGGGAAAATAAAAAAGGGTGTGGGAAAGTGTTAAAAAGGAAAAAAGGGAAGTCTAAGGGAATAAAAAGAGAATTTTGGCAGATTAGGGCGGCTACAAAAGGATTTTGGGTCGGATAGGTCCCTGATTTGGTTAATATATTAAAATAGAATTTGTACCTTCACCGATGTTACATCAACGATCGCCGATTGGAGTAGGTGATTCGCCGCCTTACCATCACATGCTTGATTTTGTGCCCAGTTCACTGTTTTTTTATCAGTGATTGACCGGCGATTCGCGGTTTAGGTTCTGCGTTCTGCCGATAGTTCACCATTTTTGCATCCACTGTACAGGTGTTCTGGCTCACACCGACGTTCAAGTGGCGGTTAGCAACTCCTTATCGGCATTCCGTCGGTGCCTTCGTTGTTCTGACCTATTTTTCCCAAGTTTCTGCTTCCATGATCAAATGTGTGGTGGATCTTGTAGCTAGATTGTCGGTTCGCCGGTCTTAACGTCGTTCCTCCTTTGTTTTGTTCTTGTTCTCCTTGCTTCTCACCTGGTTTATCCTAAAAAAGTAGAAACAACAATGACATCAAGAACATTCAAAAGAAGACACTTGGGTTTCTTTCCAAGAAGCATCGTAGTTAAAATCGTGGCACGACGTATTTCTCATTTAACATTCAATCTTCGAAGGATCATCCTCCGACTCATCTTCCTCCTACAACACTCCAACCAATTTACATCCATCGGCAGGTTCAGCGGATTGTCACACCTTGAAGGTGACCTCTTCACCTCCAACCTGAAACTTGAGCTCCCCTAGCTCCACATCTATCAAACTCTACCCCTGGCAAGCAATGGTCTCCCCAAAATGATTGGAACTTGTAAATCCATCTCACAATCAACGACTACAAAATCATCTAGTAGAATAAACTTAACTACCCTCACCAATACATCCCCTCAAACATGCATAGGTTTCTTAATAGAGCGACCATCCATTAACAATCTCATTTATGTAGGTTTGGTGTTCTCAAGCGCCAATTTCTTAAATATTATGAGAGGCATCAGATTTATACTCACCCCAAGATCACAGAGGGCGTTCATCAACACACACAACCCAATAGTGCACAGGATTGTGAAGGCACCTGGATCTACCCATTTTGGGGCAAGGTTGCTCATCATCACAGCACTACAAGGATGTGTTGTCTCTTCTGTGCTTACATATACAACCTTCTTCTTCTTTAGAAGCTCTTTAATGAACTTTGCATATTCAGACATTTGAAGTAGGGAATCCACCAATAGTATATTTATGGACAATTTGCTAAACATGTTGATAAACTTACTAAATTAATCATCCTTCTTTTTCTTGGCTAACAACTGTGGATAAGGAGGCAAAACTCTTGGTTCTTCTTCATCCACATTTGAGGGAACTTCCTCAACCTCTCTTTCATCTTGAACCTCAGCGATATCACCACCATGTGATGCTTTTGGAACCGCCTCAAATTCTTTTTCATCATTTGTCTTAGGAACCACAACTTCCTTGGGCTTAACATTTGCATTGCAAAGCATTTTACCACTCCTTGTGAAAATGGCCATGCATTGACTATCTTTCTTTGGGTTTTGCATTGTATCACTCAGAAGCGATCCCTTCATTGTGGGATTCATCTGAGCAGACAAGTGGTTCATTTGGGCTTCCAATTGCTTGATAGAAGCTGAGTGTGAACTCACAGTTTGGGCAAGTTTAAATACCTCCCCTTTCAATTCCTTGACTCTGTTTTCGGTTGACTCCACATTCTTAAGAACCCTATCCAACATCTCTTCGATTTTTGTGCTCCCTACATTGATCAAACCTGGTTGAGCTCGGGGGTTCTTAGCTTTGGGAGGGGGAACATATGGATTCGAACTTCTATGGTATTGGTCACCCTAATGATGTTTCTCTCTATTGTCGCATCTCTCATTTCTCTCAGGCCATCCCTGTACATCACGATTTCTATAACCTTGATTCTTTTCCCGTAGGCGCCGAGGTCCTTGATTAGCCCCTTGATACTCGGGTTGAGAACCCCCCATCTAATTTTCCATGTATTGACACTCATCCTCGTATCGTGGTGGCGATCATTCTCCTTCAAACCGCATTGGACCTTGCATTCCTATAGCATTTACAACCTTAGGCCTGGCCCGCATCACATATTTAGTGATTAACTCCAGCTAATTCATGATTTTAGAAAGATTTTCATCTCGCTCTTCATCTCTTTTTCGCATTTCAACTGTCAATGCACTAGAACACCCATAATGTAATGATACATGAGTCTCCCTAGTATGCCATGCCCGATTTTTCTTCAATATTCTATCCAAGAGGGCCTTAGATAACCCGTACAACTTATCCATAATTGATCCTCCGGACAAATTATTGGAAACAGATTTGTTGATAGAGTCTAGGGCTCGGTAAAAGCTTTGAAGAAACACTGCATCGAGGAGACCATGGTTATGGAAAAGGGACACTTTCTTATTGAACCTTAGCTATGCTTCATGTAAAGGCTCCCTTGGCTTTTTCCTAAAGTTTGTAATGTCATTCCTCAGCTGCATCATCTTTGAGGGAGGGACGAAATGATCCAAGATTGCTTCAGCCAATTTTTGCCATGAGGTGATACAACCCGGAGGGAGCTCCTCTAACAATATAGTAGCCTCTCCCATTAGGGAAAATGAAAAGAGCCTTAACCTGATGGACTCTTGACTGATATTTGATATGTTAAATGGTTGGCAAATCTCTAAGAAATTTCTCAAGTGGCGATTTGCATCTTTACTCGGTTTTTCCTTGAAGAGCCCTTTCATATGTAACAAGTGTAACATTATTCTTATAACATGAAAAATTGCATTCCCTATCGTGGCTGGTAGGCAAATGGCTCCTGCAACTTCAGGCATAACTGGATTATCCTCCTCATGCTCCATGTGACCTTCAACTGAACTTTCTACTGCTTGCAAATGATGGCTTATATGAACTCACCCTAACAACCAACAGCAAAATCAACATTAATAACTAAGATTCAAGATCAACTCAAATTAACAAAAAACACAAGGATATCAAGCACTAGTCCCTGGCAACAACGCCATTTTTGATAATGCTCAAATACACTCCTTGTTTAGAGAAAGTGTAAGCAATCGTGGTATCAAAAAAAATATTCCCGACAGATGTTGGGTCGAATCCCACAGAGACTAACGAATGATGTGCGCAAGCATTGTTTTAAAAAATTTGAATTAATTTTCACCAAGAAAGGAAAATAAAATAGGAAAATTTTGGGGGAAGAATACAGTTAACAATATTGTGGATTTCAAAATAGCTTGCCAAAATAGTAAAATAATCAAAATTGATAGATAGTAATGAGAGAAAACTAGAGGTGTGGTGTAGATGGGATGCTAATCAAATAAGGATATGCTAGCTCATCAAATCATTGCAAATACGTGTAAATAACTTTGGGCAAGATGGCATCCTATGTTTTTCAACCTCATAGATGCTTTTTCCTTGAGTCCTTTAGAATCACAAGGCACAATTCAATTAGCCTAATAGAGTTTGGGTTAATAGCTGAGCTATTTCTATCCATCAACTATAAAATTAGGATGATGAACATGGGTTTTGGCTATTTCTAGCCCAACTCCACACAATCACATCCATTCCCACAATCAAATTCTTTCCTAATACTTGAATTCTTCTTTTTCAAGCTAAATCAAGTAATAAAAGTAAACCCACATTTGCAACTATGGATCATCAATTATAGATTGGAGAGAACTCAACAAATTTATACTAATAAAGCAATATTAAAATGAATCTAGCAATACCTAATCTAATTAAGCACCCATCATGACACACCTCTAGTTGATGATTTAGCTACTCATGATTAAAAAACTAAAGAGTATATTCATCAATAAACTCAATGATTTCATTAGTAAGAGCAAGAAAAATCAAACTCAAACTATGTCTGCAACAATGGTTGTACCTTGCTAATGGAAGAAGAAGAAAACAAGAAAAGAAATCTTCCACACTCTCCTCCAATGGAGTTCTTCTCTTTCCAAGGCAAAAGGAATGTTAAAAAGATAACATGTATATATTTTTGTATAGAGTTCGACCACAACAGATGTTGGGGTTGAATCCCACAAAGACTAGTGAATGATGTGCGCAAGCGTTGTTTTAGGAAATTTAATTTAACTTGCACCAATAAAGAGAAATAAAATAAGAAATTTTTGGGGAAAGAATAGAGTTAACAATGTTGTGACTTCAAAACCAGCTTGCCAAAATAGCAAGATAATCAAAATTGATAGACAATAATTAGAGAAGACTAGAGGTGTGGTGTAGATGGATTGCTAATCAAACAAGAATATGCTAGCTCTTCAAATCATTTTGAATACGTGTAAATAACTTTGGTTAAGATGGTATCCTATGTTTCTCAACCACCTAGATGTCTTTTCCTTGAGTCCTTTCGAATCTCAAGACACAAAACAATTAGACCAATAGAGTTTGGGTTAATAGCTGAGCTATTTCTAGCCATCAATTACTAAGTAGGATGATGAACATGGGTTTTGGCTATTTCTAGCCCAACTCCACACAATTACATCCATTCTCATTATCAAATTATCTTCCAATACTTGAATTCTTCTTTTTCAAACTAAATCAAGTAAGAAAAGTAAACACACATTTACAACTATGGATCATCAATTACAGATTGGAGAGAACTCAACATATTTACAATAATTAAACAATATTAAGATGAATCTACCAATATTCAAGGACGGTCAGTTGTCTGGAGTCGTGGTAAGGTAGTGGACCTTTACAGTGGAGACGAAAGATGGAAACCACGACCCGTTGTAGGATATAACAAGTCGTGGTGAGGCTCGTTGTGAAGGAGTCCAGATTTGCAGAAGAGGGAAACAACGACTGGTTCAACGACCCGTTGGAACCTAGAATGACTTGTCCTGTATGTCCATGGTTTGAGTCCAAGATATGGTTGGGGTAGTGCTTAGCACGGGAAGATACCACGGGTCATGGTATCTTCCAACGGCCTGTTGGTTCATCCATTCTTTGGTCAAGTGACCAGTTTTCAGCTAATTTATTAAGGGAATTTCTATCATTTCCTAGTCCTAAGGCCCTATACGATGTTGTTTAAGGCTCTTTTCGAGGGGTTTTGAGGGGGGAAAAGCCTACTCTAAGTTATTCTTCCCATGCATGTATGTTTGAAGGACTGAATAGGTGATTCAAGGACAAAATTTCAAGGTTTCCATTGGGACCTTACCTTGGGCAATTGGAGAGTGTTAACAACCCACTATTCCCAAGTATGTAAGACTATGAGTGGGAGTCTCCTTCCACACCCATTCTCAATTTCTAGTAAATTATGAGAAATAACCTATGATCTGGTATGGGGTTTTACCGAATTGCATGACTTTTCAATCTCTATGATGATTAGATTGTATTTATATTAATTGATTATGAGGCTTGGGCAGATTCTAAATTATTTCTAATACAAAAATATTTTTCAAAAATCTTGAATCTAAAATTCCCATGGATGGGAAGTACACAAAAGTTGTGAATGATGATGAATGCATGATGATGTTGAGATTTGATGATGAAAAGTATGTTTCTACAGCTACCCATGATTATGATGTTTTTTTCAAAATGAAATGAGTAGATCCTAGTATGATAAAGCTTTGGGCAATGCCCACATGTTGATTGAAAGTGATGATTTTACCGTCGTAAGCTTACCACATTGTTTGAAGTGAAGTTCTCAATTTTTCATAAATTCTAGCTTCTGGTATATTGAGTTAGATATTCCCACATATAGCTTACCATATTATTTAGTGTAGATGCTCCCATTTATACTTGAGCTTGTGGTATGTTTCAATATAAAACTTCTCATATGCATGAATTCATAATTGGGATGTATGTCATTATTGAGCTTTGTGAATAGACAATGTTGAGCTTCATTTCATACAATGTTGAGCTATGAATGATTTCATATTGAGCTTTATCATTAGACGATGTTGAGCTTCGTCAATAGATGATTTTGAGCTTCGTTATATACGATGTAGAGCATTGCATGTTTTTGGGAGAAGAGTCATGCACCGCAGAACTACACGCCAACATAGTTGATACTATTATATTATTGGGACCTCCCTTGTGAGCTATCCTCGGACCGATTGACCCTTAAGCTTGATATTTATATCATGGTACCGTTCATCGCCCTAGAAAGGTTATGGATGGCTCTACCCATTTGATTGTGATAGTTGGGACTACGTAAACTCTATCGTGGTATGTCGGTTAAGTGACGAGTCTCCCACTGTCTATATCATTCAGATTTGCATATTCATTACTCGTGATTATTACTTTATGCATGCATGTTCTAAAACAAAGGTTCGACTCATTGTTCAGCTTTTCAATATAAATGTTATGTTTCAGCTTTGAGTCATTCAAATCAGTCATGATGTTATAAATCTATGCATGGTCATGTTATGATGAGATTATGATTTCAAAAAGAATGCATGTATTCCCTTCCTCTCATGTTGAAAACGTACAATATTTTATGAGATGTTTAAATAATTTCTTTTACTTAAGAGTTTCCACTTACCTTGCATACTCAGTACATTCCACGTACTGACCACATATTTTTTATGTTGTATCGTTTCATGATACAGGCCCTGGCTCGCAGCTTCAGCCCCGCTCTTAGACAGCTTTCCGGAGTTAGTATCTACTCAGGATTGGTGAGTCCTCATCTTTCGAGCACTAGACTTTCAATTTCTTTTGTTTATTTCAGTTTCATTATTGTTAAGTTAGTTGGGGGTTTTGTCCCATCAACTCGTCAAGACTATAGGCTTTTCAGACATGGGTATGTGTTAGCTTCGGATGTTATTTTGATGTTTTATTGAATTAGACTTCCGCTGAGTTATATTGATGATTTCTTCTATTTATCGAATGAGTTAGTTCTACATTTATGCCACGGGTCGACTTGGGGTCTCTCGAGGTCCCTTGTCCCGTGTCTATGATCCATGTCTATGCTTGTGTTGTGACAAAATTGGTATCAGAGCCGTAGGTTTGATGTGTCCTACGGAGTTTTAAAGCCGCATTAGTTAGAGTCTTTTTCATGGGTGTGAAGCGCGCCACACTTATAACAAAGAGGCTACAAGATGTTTAGGAAATGTTCCCTTCTTTCATGATCAATGTCGTGCGATTAGAAGTCTTTCTATTCTTCTAATTCATGCTAATCGCGATTGCAGTTTCATGGCTCCGAGAAGGATGAACAGAAGGAGGAATGGAGGTGCTGAAGGCCACTAGAATGGAAATGGTTATGAGCATCAGCCAGCCCCACCAGTTCAGGAGCCTTAGGCACTGAAGCTAGTCGCTCATGCTGAGTTCTGAGCTGCCATTCAGATGCTTTCGCAAGCCTTGACCGCTCAGGTCAACCAGTAGGCCGTGTCGCTTGTTTTGAAAAATGGCAATGCGACGGTGGCTTGAGTCGGGGACTTCTTAAGGATAAACCCCCAGAGTTTCTGGGGTCCAAGGTGTATGAGGACCTGCATGATTTCATTGATGAGATTGTCAAGATCACCTAGGTTATTGGGGTGAGTAGTGTTGAGTGCGGAAAGTTGGCATCTTACCAGTTAAAGGGGGTTGTGCATATCTGGTTCTGCCAAAGGAAGGACAGCAGAGTCGCAGGAGCAGGTCCGATCATGTGGAAGGAATTTTAGGTTGCAATCCTAGATTGGTTCTTCCCTCGAGAGATTAGGGAGTTGAAGGCAGCTAAATTTATTAATCTAAAGCAAGGAAGGGTGACTGTTCAGGAGTACGCCCTTGAGTTAACTCGCCTATCTAAGTATGACCCCGAGTCAGTGGCGAACTAGCGGGCACGGATTAGTAGATTTGTGCATGGTATAGAAGGATATTTTGATAAGGCATGTAGGACAACCATGCTCCATCAGGACATGGACTTCCCTCGCATAGTGTTGTACGCCAAGTAGATGGAGGCGGCACATTCGAGGGAGTGGGAGGACATGAGGGCTGGGACCGAGGACCACAGGTTCTCTCAACAAAGGTTCAGTAGTGGACATCGACAGCAGAAACACCAGAGATCATCAGCCCTAGAATCTTTAGTGCTGAGTGTGCCATCTGGGCCAAAACATTCTTAGATGGGGCGAGCATCAGGATCAAGGGGTCATAGTAGCAGACCTACAGATTCAAGCATTCCAGTTTGTCGTAAGTGTAACCGAGAACACACAGGCCAGTGCTTGGCAGGGTTAGGAGCTTGTTTTTGATAGTAAGCATGCTGGACATATGCTAAGAGATTGTCCTGCTGTGAGACATGATCAGATTGGGGGTCTAGGCCCAACTTCTATTCAGCAGCCCCTCCCCCACACACAGCACATCAGGGGGCATCTACTAGTAGAGCTGGCGGGCAGCACTAGAACAGATTCTATTCCTTAGCCACTCGTTAGGAGCAGGAGGCCCTACCAGATGTAGTCACCGGTATGTTGAGAGTTTTTCATGTTGATGTGTATGCATTGCTAAATACGGGGGTTACCCTATCTTTTATGACACCATACATAGCTAGGAGCTTCAGTGCCAGTCCCAATTTCTTGTCAGAGCCCTTCTCGATTTCTACTCTAGTAGGTGACTCAGTTATAGGTCGACGGGTGTATAGAGATTTCCCGGTCTCCGTTCTTCATAAGGTCGCCTCAACATACTTGATAGTGTTAGCCATGACTGATTTTGATGTTATTCTCTGCATGGATTGGTTATTTGCATGTTATGCTTCAGTTATTTGTAGGACCTGGTCAGTAGAGCTCAGATTTTCGGGTGAGCCAGTGGTAGAATGGAAGGATAGTTTAGTTGTTCCTATAGGTCTATTTATTTCCTACCTTAAGGCCAGGAAGATGATTTCTAAGGGTTGCATTTACCATCTAGTTAGGATTAAGGACGTGGAGTCTGAGACCCTGACCATTTAGTCATTTCCAGTAGTATGTGAGTACCAGAGGTCTATCCTAATGATTTTCTAGGTGTACCACCCAAGCGGGAGATTGATTTCGGTATAGATCTTCTTCCCAACACGTAGCCTATATCTATTCTGCATTACAGAATGTCTATAGCAGAGCTAAAAATGTTTAAGGATCAATTGAAGGACCTGCTAGATAAAGGATTTATTAGGCCGAGTAAGTCTCCATGGGGTGCACCAGTGTTATTTGTCTGGAAGAAGAATGGTTCGCTTCGGATGTGCATTGACTATCAACAGTTTAACAAGGTCACCATCAAGAACAGATATCCTTTACCCAGGATAGATGATTTTTTTTACCAACTTCAGGGTGCCAAGTGTTTCTCCAAGATTTATCTTAGATATGGGTATCACAATCTCAGGGTTCGGGAGAGTGACATCCCAAAAACCGCAGGACTCGGTATGGTCATTACGAATTTGTTATTATGTCTTTTGGACTAACCAATGCCCCTGCATCTTTTATGGATCTAATGAACAGGGTGTTCGAGGAATATTTTGACATGTTCATGATTGTTGTCATTGATGACATCCTTATATACTCTCGGAGCGAGGAGGAGCATACCGCTCACTTTAGAATAGTGCTTCAGACCCTCAAGGATCGTCAATTGTACGCAAAGTTCAGAAAATGTGAGTTTTGGTTGGACTCAGTGGCATTTCTAGGCCATGTGGTATCAGGCGAGGGCATAAAAGTATACTCTTAGAAGATCGAGGTGGTAAAGAATTGGCCCAAACCGGTGAACCCATCAAATATCAGGAGCTTTTTGGGCTTAGTGGGTTACTATCGGAGATTTATGGAGGGTTTTTCATCTATTTCCATCCATTCACTAATTTGACTCAAAATAAGGTGAAGTTTCAATGGTCGGAGGCTTGTGAGAAAAGCTTCCAAGAGTTGAAGACCCGACTCACTTCAGCACTAGTGTTGACCCTACCCGAGTGTACGGATCGCTTTGTTTTGTATTTTGATGCTTCTTGAGTCTGAATGGGATGTGTGTTGATTCAACATGGGAAAGTGATATCTTATGCCTCGAGAGAGTTGAAAATTCACGAAAAGAATTATCCGACCCATGATCTTGAGTTTGCCGAGGTGGTATTCACCTTGAAATATGGTGGAATTACTTGTATGGGTTCCACGTGGGCGTGTTCATGGATCACATGAGCTTCTAATATGTGTTTACACAAAAAGACCTCAATCTTCGGCAAAGGAGGTTGTTGGAGCTACTTAAGGACTATGATATGAGTGTTCTTTACCACCCGAGTAAGGCAAATGTGGTAGCGGACACACATAGTATGACTCTGTATGGAGAGTGTGTCCCACGTGGATGAGGGAAAGAATGAGTTGGTGAAAGATGTCCATCGAATTGCGAGGTTGGGAGGTAGATTGGTCAACTCAACCTATTGCAACGTTGTTGTGTAAAATGGATCAGAATCATCCTTAGTGACGGATGTGAATGCCAAGCAAGATGAGGATCCAATTTTAGTAAAGCTGAAGGAAGTCATTGGAAGTCAAAAGGTGGAGGTCTTCTCCCAAGGGGGAGATGGGGTGCTTCGGTACCAGGGCCGTCTATTTGTTCCAGATATTGATGATTCGAGGAACCGAATATTGCATGAGGCACATGGATCCAGGTATTCTATCCATCCGGGTGTCACCAAGATGTATCATGACTTGTGGGAAACATATTTCTAGAAAGGAATGAAGAAGGACATTGCAGAATTTGTAGCTAAGTGACCGAACTGTGAGCAAGTGAAAGTTGAGCTTCAAAGGCCGGGAGGCATACTTCACGATATCAGCATTCCCACTCGGAAGTGGGAAGAGATTAATATGGATAGAGATTAATATGAATTTTTTTATAGGCCTACCTCGTACTCACTGATGCTATGATTCCATTTGGGTGGTGGTTGACGGGTTGACCAAGGCTACACACTTTCTACTGTCCAAAACCACAGATTCAGTGGATGATTATGCCACATTGTATATTTGGGAGTTGGTGCGACTTCATGGGGTGCCCTTGCCTATTATTTCGAACTGAGGTGCTTAGTTTACCTCTTAATTTTTGGGTTCTTTCCAAAAAGGGCTTGGGACTCAGGTTAAGCTCAGCATAGCATTCCATTCGAAAATAGATGGCCAGACGGAGCGAAAAATTCAAATTCCCGAGGACACATTGAGAGCTTGTGTGGTGGACTTTAAAGTTAGTTGGGATTATCACTTGCCTTTAATTGAGTTTTCTTATAATAACAACTATCATTCTAGCATCCAGATGGCACCATTTCAGGCTCTTTATAGGCAAAGGTGTAGATCGCCCATCAGATTGTTTGAGGTTGGTGAGGCATCCATGATAGGACCTGATTCAGTTCATGAGGCCATGGTAAAGGTTCAGTTGATAAGGGAGAGGATGAGGACCGCTCAGAGTCGTCAAAAATTATATGCTGATGTGAGGAGAAGAGATTTGGAGTTTGAGGTGGCGATTGGGTATTTCTAAAGGTATCTGCCATGAAGGGAGTCATGCAGTTCGGAAAGAGAGAGAAACTCAGTCCCTACTATGTTGGTCCCTACCGGGTTGTGAGAAGAGTTGGTAAGGTGGCGTATGATCACGGGAAATAATATAGGTCCCGTGATACGCTTTTCAACTTAAATTAGTCGTGTTGTCTAAGCTATTTGATACATTTTCATGTGATTTTATATAA
>JACEIK010001198.1:249122-274006 GCA_018107945.1 Datura stramonium
ATTCTTTACTTGCTTTGGTCGAAGAGGTAGAGATTAGAAAAAGAGAATTACAATGGAGCCTTGATCTTGATGATCATTGTATTAACTTGAGTTGTGGTCGTAGGATAGTTATATCTGAAACTTAGTGATAACGTTAGTTTGCAAAACTCATGAGACTTGGTCGAGTAATTGAGGATAGCCATTCAATAGGAATTGGTCGAACGTTTGAATGAACCTAAGTTATCAGTTCTATAAGTAAATTATTGGAATAGATCACTAGTGTAAAACCCGAAGTAGTTAAGGATCCATGGGGAACACTTACCCTAGTTAATTGTATAAATTTTGAAACAGCAACCAACTTCTCAACATTGTTACTTATTTTTACAAATCCCCCCTTTTAGGTAATAATCGACTAAAGAAACTTACACAGTAGCATTTTTCTATATCCTTCCATATTCCCCGTGGGATCGACCCCAACCTCTAGTTGAGTTTTTTATTGACAATGTCTACTACATACTTCAGTAAGAAGTGTAGTTTGAGCATTATCAAAAACCTCTACTACATACAATGGGTTGATGGGACAACATCCCCAACTAACCCGAACAATACTGAAACTCAAGATAACATAAAAGTCTGTCAAACAGCCTTCGGAACATGAGGACTCAACAATGAACTGATAGCGTAAGACTAGATGGACTATGGATGAGGACGATCCTGAGATTCGGATCCTATATCATGAAATGATACAACATAGAAAGTATGCGATTAGTACGTGGAATGTACCGAGTATGCAAGGTTAGTAAAGCCATGAAATAATATAAATCCATTTAAGCAAGTTATAAATATATCATAAGCTTTTAAGGACTACATGCATTCATTATGAAATCATACTCATATTATACATGATCATGCATGGCTTTAGAATATCATGACCGACTCGAATGACTCAAGATGAAACATGACATTTATATCAAAAGAGAGACCATGAGTCAAACCTTACTTCTTGTACATGAATGCATAACTGATCATCATGAATAGTGAATATGCAATCTGAATGATATGGACAGTGGGAGACTCGTCACTTAACTGACATACCTCGTTAGAGCTTACATGGTCCCAACTATCACACTCAAGTGGGAAGAGCCGTCCATAACCTTGCAAGGGTGATGGACGCTACCAAGATATCGATATCAAGCTCAAGGGTCAATCAGGCCGGGGATAGCTCACAAGGGAGGTACCAATAATGTATAAGTATCAACCTACGTTAGCGCATAGTTTTGGATAATAGGGTAGTCTACCATTAACCCCCTCGGTGCTAGACTCTTCTCCCAAAACATGCAATGCTCTATATCATATATAATGATGCTCAACATCGTCTATTCATGAAGTTCAACATCATCCCTCGATGAATCTCAATATGAAATCATGCATAACTCAACATCGTACGAAATAAAGCTCAACATTGTCTATTGAAAAAGATCATAATAACATCATGCGTAGACTCAACATCATATATAAATGAAGTTTACATTCTCTATCAACAAAGGTTATAGTGACACACATCTCAATCATGATTTCATGCATATTGGAGGCTTTACTTCGAAATATACCACAAGCTAGAATTTATAATAAGAGTTGAGGAAAATTAACTTCAAACCATGTGGTAAGCTTATGTCTAGAAAAATCATTACTTTAAAACATCATGTGGGCATCACCCAAAGCTCTATCATACTTGGATTTATTCAATTCACTTTGAAAGCATCAATACAATGGGTAGGTTTAGAAACATGCTTTTCGTCATTTATTTCATCATCACTACACATGTATCATAAATCAACTCTTCTATGAACTATTCATATATGGCGTTTTAGATTCAATTTTTAGAAAAACAATTTTTATAAGAGAAACAAGTTAGAATCCTCCCAAGCTTCGCAAATCATCAATATCAACTCAATCAAATCATACACATGAATAGAGATATAAAAATCATGCAATTGATCAAAATCCCACATTTGATTATTCATAATTTAACACTAATTGATAGGAATTGGGCATGGGTGTGGAAGGAAGACACCCATTAAAAACCTACATACCTGCAAATGGATTGACTCAAAGTTTCTTAAATACCCACAAAGAAATTGGTGGAAACTTGGGGAAGAAGACCTTGAATCTCCCAAAAATCTCTCTAAAGTTCTTGCATGAGAATGGGCATTCATAAAGTACTTAACTCATCTTATAACATTCAGAAAATATCCAAAACGACGTAGTCTAGGGTCTAAAAGTGTAGAAAAGGCAAAAATGCCCTTAATGAACCTACCTTGAAAATTGACCGGATAGAACCCACGGGTAGTATCAACAGGTCGTGGAAGCAACCCAAGGCCCATCCTGTCTGTTTGTTGAAAACATTAATGAAAGCCCATTCTTGGAATCGTACCACAGACACACGGGAAGGATCATCCTAGCCTTCAACGGACTGTTCCTTTGGTCGTTGTTTCCTTCTTCTAAAATTCTGCACTCCCCTTCCACGAGTCTCACCATGGCTCGTTGTAAGCTTCAACGGGTCGTGGTTTCCACCCGTTATCTACACTGTGGCAGTCCACATCCCTACCATGATTTCTATAAATGGACCGTCGTTCCTCACAATGGGCCGTTGTAGCACCCGTTATTACTTCAGCCATTTGGGCTGACTCCTTACCACAACCACCATGACGACTTATTATTTCTTACAATGGGTCATCGAATCAACCGTTGTTTCCCCATGACATCTAAACTCCTGAACCGACGACAACAGACGATGGCCCATGGTTACTTACCACAGGTCGTGGTACCTGTCGTTCTGCAACCTTTTCCCCAACTTTTAGCAGTTTTGCATTTTAGCTTCCCTAGTCTACTCCTAAGCACTTCCAGGGTATTACACGTTGCATGGAAGGATGGCCCAATGTACAGAGTCGTGGTAAGGTAGTGGACCTTTATAGTGGAGACGACGGATGAAAACCACGACCCATTGTTGGATACAACGAGTCGTGGTGAGGCTCATTGNCATTTCCTGCCAGTGAAAGCTACTTTCTCAGCCGAAGAGTGGACCTTTATAGTGGAGACGACGGATGAAAACCACGACCCATTGTTGGATACAACGAGTCGTGGTGAGGCTCATTGTGAAGGAGTCTAGATTTGAAGAAGAGGGAAACAACGACTGGTTCAATGACCCATTGGACCCTAGAATGACTCTTCCTGTATGTCCGTGGTTTGAATTCGAGATATGGTTGGGGCAGTGCTTAGCATGGGCAGATACCACGGGTCGTGGTATCTTCCAACGGCATGTTGGTTCATCCGTTGTTTGGTCTAGTGACAAGTTTTCAGCGAATTAAGTAAGGGCATTTCTGTCATTTTTTAGTCATAAGGCCCTATACTAAGTCATTTAAGACTCATTTTTAGGGGTTTAGATAGGGAGGCGGGGTGGAAACCTACTCTAAGTTATTCTTCCCATGCATGTATGTTTGAAGGATTGAATAGGTGATTCAAGGACAAAATTTCAAGGTTTCCATTGGGACCTTACCTTGGGCAATTGGAGAGTGTTAACAACCCACTATTCCCAGGTATGTAAGGCAATGAGTGGGAGTCTCCTTTCACACCCATTCTCAATTTCTAGTAAATTATGAGAAATCACCTATGATCAAATATAAGGTTTTACCCAATTGCATGACTTTTCAATCTCTATACATGGGTATGAATAGATTGTATTTATATTGATGGATTATGAGGCTTAGGAAGATTCTAAATTGTTTTCAATACAAAAATTGTTTTCCAAAGATCTTGAATCTAAAATGCCCATGGATGGGAAGTTCATAAAAGTAGTGAATGATGATGTTGAGATTTGATGATGAAAATCATGTTTCTAAAGCTACCCATGATTATGATGTCGGTTTCAAAATAAAATGAGTAGATCCTAGTATGATAAAGCTTTGGAAAATGCTGACATGTTGATTTAAAGTGATGATTTTCCCAACATAATCTTACCACATTGTTTGAAGTGAAGTTCCCAACTTTTCATAAATTCTAGCTTGTGGTATGTTGAGTTAGATATTCCCACATATAGCTTACCACATGATTAGGAGTAGATGCTCCCATTTATACTTGAGTTTGTGGTATGTTTCGAAATAAAGTTTCTCATATGCATGAATTCATAATTGGGATGTATGTAATTTTTTAGCTTTGTCAATAGACAATGTTGAGCTTTGTTTCATACGATGTTGAGTTATGCATGATTTCATATTGAGCTTCATCATTAGACAATGTTGAGCTTTTTCAATAGACAATGTTGAGCTTCGTTATATACATTGTAGAGCATTTCATGTTTTGGGAGAAGAGTCTAGCATCGAGCGGGTTAAGGGTTAATCACCCTATGCCTCAGACTATGCGACAATGTAGGTTGATACTAGTATATTATTGCGACCTCCCTTGTGAGTTATCTTGGCCGATTGGCCCTTAAGCTTGATATCGATATCATGGTATCGTCCATCGCCCTTGCAAGGTTATGGACGACTCTACCCACTTAAGTGTGATAGTTTGGACCACGTAAGCTCTATTGTGGTATGTCGGTTAAATGACAAGTTTCCCACTGTCTATATCATTCAGATTTGTATATACATTACTCATGATGATTACTTTATGTATGCATGTTCTAAAAGAAAGGTTTGACTCATTGTTCAGCTTTTCAATATAAATGTTATGTTTCAGCTTTGAGTCATTAGAATCAGTCATGATGTTGTAAAGTTATGCATGGTCATGTTATGATGAGATTATGATTTCAGAAAGAATGCATGTATTCCCTTCCTCTCATGTTAAAAACGTATGATATTTTATGAGATGTTTACATGATTTCTTTTACTTAAGTGGTTTTACATACCCTGCATACTCGGTATATTCCACATACTAACCGCATACTTTCTATGTTGCATCTTTCATGATACAGGCCCCGGCTCGCAACTTCAGCTCCGCTCTTAGACAACTTTCCGGAGTTAGTATCTGCTCAGGATTGGTGAGTCCTCATCATACAAGGACTATACTTTTAATTTCTTTTGCATATTTCAGTTTTCATATTGTTGAGTTAGTTAGGAGTTTTATCCCATCAACTCGTCTAGACTAGAGGCTTTTTATACTTATGTATGTGTTAGCTTCGGATGTTATTCTTATGTTTTGTTGAACTAGACTTCCACTAAGTTATATTGATGATTTATTTAGTTTATCGAATGAGTTAGTTGTACATTTATGCCATGGGTCGACTTGGGGTCTCTCAGGGACCCTTGTCTTGTGTCTACGATCCTGGTCTACGCTTGGGTCGTGAAAAAGAAAAATCAAACTCAAAATATGTATGCAACAATGGTTGTACCTTGCTAATGGAAGAAGAAGAAAACAAGAAAAGAAATATTCCACTCTCCTCTAATGGAGTTCTTCTCTTTCCAAGGAAAAAAGAATGTTCAAAAAGCTAAAAACTATATAGTTATGTACAGAGTACTTTCTTCTAGATTATATACAAAAATATGGAAACCAATCTCCTCTTTTTCTAGTGCTAGACGTAATTGCCCCTATTCAAGCGTTTTGTCACTTGTGGGGGCACCGGTGGTTCGCCGGTTGCATTCCGCGAACCACTGTCCAACATCTGCTACACATCCAGTGATTCTCCAGGACCATTCAGTGATACCTTTAGGAATTCAGTGGCCTTCACCCTTCCATCCATAATCCGGTGGTCCATTTTATTCCTTGGCCCCGAAAGTGCAGGCGCCAGTTGATGATTTGGCCAGCGAGTCATCGATTAATGTCCGCGACTGCCATTTGCATGTTGTTTTCAGGTTAGTGATCACTTGTGTTTGACCGGCATTTCGTCGGTGTCCTTTGGTGTAGCGGAAATTTTCACCTGATTCCATCATTTTTACTTCAGTTCTTACTCTTTCTCTTCAACTCAGATACCTATACATAAAAAAGGCAAAATGGGCATACAATTCATCTAAATTACTTGAAAACTAAGCTAAAGCTCACGCTCTAGAGTCTAATGAATTGGTAAGTTACCAACTTATCAATGAATAAGGTTATAGATGTTGTAAATGTTAGATGACCTGGTGATATGCTATTTTAAGGCTTGTTGCTCGTTAAAGATTCAATCAAAAGGGTAGTCCTTATACGAGGACAAATAATTCTAAGGAGGAGAGGATGTTACCCCTTGTACACGTATTAGTTAATTTGATAAATATATGGACATGTTATGACTTCAATTACCATATTTTATATGTTGTTGAAAGGCCAGGGACATAAATTTTAGACAAAACATCACAATAAGAGGAGAACATCGAAGGCTAGAAGACTAGCCTGGCACGATACTAGGAGGATAGCAGTCGCGTGCCGCGATAGGCCAAATAGGAAGCCCTTGTATTTTGTTTCCTTATGTTATTTTAATTCATCCAAACACATTTTATCCAAGAGAATCTAGGCTCCCCCTTTATTTCCTTAGGTTTCCAAGTTAAATCAATAGGAAAGAAGATTGAAACTTCATCCAAACATCAATCAAACTTGGAATTAAGTTGCTTAGATCTTGGACTTCATCGTGCCTTAGTTAATTCATTGGATTTGGATAAGATTAGATCATGGTGATAAAGTTGAAGAAGGTGGCTAGCTAAGGCACAAGTTATCATTCATAAAAAAGATCAACTCTAGGAACAAGGTATGTAAGGCGCCTCTCTTTTTGGATAAGCATGAATCATGTATTGTATAGTATTCCTTAGTTGTGCCTATTTTGAGTTGTATAATGGAACTATTCATGGAAGTACATAAGATTGTGTAAGGAATTGTTGGCGTTATTCACGATATTAGATTTGTACCTGTTATTCAAGTTAGCATCACACATTGTGAACTTATAGAAACAGTGAATTGAGAAGTTGAATATAGTCAGTTGAATATTATGAATTAAAAAGACCGTTGAAGGGCATTGTTGATTAGCTGGTTGCATAAGTGAACAGATGACGATTAGGAACACGTATGTAGAAAACTCCCTAAACTTTGATATCTTCTATTTAACTCATTCTTATGCCTTATCACCATATCATTGGTTAGTAAACATTCTTGGTTATGTATTGTGAATTGGAATTACTATATTTTTTAATGGTTAGGAAGATTCCATGAAGAGGGCTTTGGTTATTAGCTGCTAGACATTATGGATAAAACAACGTATAGTTATGTAGAATTTTATGTCGAGATAATAAAATTGTGTTTGTAAAATCATGCCTTTCCTTCATTCAACGTAAAATTTTTCTTAAGTGAATAATAATACTAAATTTATTATAAATCACTCTAAGGATAAATCCTAAAGTTTGTGTGATCCTTAGGCTATAGAACCCTCAGAGGTATGCTCACGTCCCATATTCAGGCCCAAGTTCTTTTCATGGGTTATGAGAGAATCTTGTTCATGTTATAGTGTAATCACTATTCTCTTCCATGAGTCACCTTAAGATTTAGCTATTATGTTAAGGTAATGATATATGTTATGATTGATATGCTTACCATACGAGCACTATAGAGTTCATTATGAGTAACATTCTTGATAGACAGGCATTCGAGTAATGATATTATATGATTACCACCACTCTGTAATATTGACTGGGCAGAGGAACCAAACACTAAAATACATGCTAGTTGGGCAGACATAATATACATATGCATTTACATGATTGCATTGATGAATACGGGTGAGTTATTGTTTGATTACATGTTTCAGTACTCGAGTTGTCTCTATCCTTCTATATTCTCACCTCCTGACTCATTTATCCTTATGATGGTTATCTCATGAGTATTATATTCAGTCTTATATACTAGTATATATTATTCATATTATTCTCCCTTCAATTGAGGACGTTTCCTTTGTGTTGTAGGCATAAACAAAGGCCCTAACCACCCTCTATATTAGGAGCTTGTCGACTTCAGTGATCATGTTGGTATGCTCCTTTATTTCTAGATCAATTGTCTAGACTTTAGTTTTGTATGTTCATGAGTTATGTGCATAGATTTGTGGTAGGCAGGGGCCCTATTCTGATCATTAGTATTGTCACTCTTTAGAGGCTTTGTGGATTAGTTTTGGGTTATTCAGTTAAGCTTATGGCATTTCTGGCCTTCTTCTTATATAGTTGTGTTGCAGCCTCATATATTTGCCCTTTTACTCAATATTATTGAGTTCTGACCTTATTTTCTAGATGTTTTATTTTGTCCGACAAGTTATAATTATGGCCTTGATGTCCCCAAGGTTATGATTACAACTTATATATAGTTGGTTGCTTGGTCAAGTAGGCATCGAGTGCTAGTCTAGGGCATGACTAAAGAACTTCAAAAATAAAAACGCTCTCTAGCCTCCAAACCCTAAAAGATGAAAATTTACCAAACCATAAATATTGCCAACCAGTATGGTCAATCATGTTGATGTAGAACTTCCGGGGAGGTTGTTCCACTACCAATAAATGCGACAATAACTACAACACTAACAAATGATGTTATGATCCTAAAACCAACCATGATGAATAAACATACACTAATAGTCCCAATCAAATCAGTCAAATACTTACACGAATAACCACAAATTACAGGGAAGGATTCAGAGGTGAAACAACTTATCATACAATAAGAATTACAACATGCAATACATAGGATATTCTTGTAAGATAAAATATATATTAGGGAATTTAGGAAAGTTATACCAATGGATTGCAATATTAAAGGACCTTGCATTACAGGTTTACTGGACAACAAATACATTCTAATATGACTAATCCTCCGAGAAGAATACGTACATATGCTATCAACACCAGAATATATCTGAAGATACATGACTCATATTGTTAGACGTGACCTTTGATCTGAAACCCTTGGTTCAATCCTGAATAAGAAATTTCACTGGCAGTCGCACAGATCCTCTTTCTAGATTTTCCACCAAACTTCTACGTAGGGAATTCTTTTCAATAGCATCAACTATATTGAGGCCTTGTACTGTTGATATGGAAATCTACAACAACACAAGACCAAGTTGTGCAAACTAAAAGTGCAGGTACACTTATTAATTGCACACTGTTAGAGATTCAAAATTGTTGAGGAAGATGATAACATAGGTGAAACAAATTTTAACTGGATAAAAATCAAATATGAGTACCTACCCAAGTATTGCAAATATTGGAAATTGCAAGGGAATAATAAAGGTGATTGTAGCGCCCTTGTAACACCCCATATAATTTTTAAGCAATAAATCCGTACATTTGAGATAGGACTAAGATTTGTTAATATATTAAGGGGGATGTATTACTAGGTATTAAAATCACTCTATGGTCTTATGTTTTGATTTGGCACCAGGTACATTGTAAAATAAAAATAGGCAGAAGTTATTGCAAGTTACTTTCTTAAGTTAATTTAAATTTTGTCAAATGTCTCGGAGCTTTTCTTCTAATATATAATGAGTTAGCGGGCCTGATACATATCAAATTAAAGGTCTATGATTCTATTTTCTGATACGTTAAGTCATTAACTAATATGACTTTGAAATAGAGAGATATTCACGTTTTCGTGAGATTGGGCAAATAGGTATGTCAAAAGGGGCCAAGTCAGTTGAGTACTATACAAGTCTCCTTGGTCTCTTGTTATATCCAAATTCATTTTTTTTTCCAAAATATGGGCAATGGAAACACCATTTATCTGTAATTCTGCATAGATATTTAAGGATTTGAGTAAAATCCGTGATCTAAAGTCATTTCCGAGGTTGGAATCATTGATTCCATCGTATGGCTTGCGTTCTTATTGGGCTTCTGTTAAGTTTGGTGGTTGTTTCATGGGAACTAGCCAGGTAAGAATTCTTCCCTCTTGATATTCATCTTATTATCATAAAAATAAATTCGTAAGTGTAGTTAGATCTTCGTATTGAAGTTTCTATAGTCGATTCCATAGAAATCGTAAATATCATAAACTATTTTAGTTTAGTTTCGTAATAAGTTATCAATACGAATGACTCATTTCATCCTCTATATTAAGACTATGTGGTAGGTATTGGTTAAATTGCATGACTAACTTAGCCTCTTGTTTTTCTAGGTCGTCTAGTTATGTTATTCCCATATCTCTACAAAGTGGTAAGAGTTTATAGTTATCTATCCATGAGTATATGGTTTTATGTTCGTTATTCCTTAAACACTAGATTTCATATAGAATTTTTTTGGTTGAGTTTGTTTTCTAAATAAAAGTAAGGAAAATAATTGTTGCCAAAACTAAAACCGAAGTGAGAATCTTAAAAGTTGTAAGTTTCTATTTAAAGATTTTGGTGGTACCATTTATATTTACGGATTAACCTATAATATAAGGGATCTCATATGTTTTCTATATTTATAGGAATTGTACAGAGATTTCTTTGGTGAAAATTATTGAAGAAATAAATCATTGGCTATAGTGGTGATACTTTTGAATACATCTATTAATATTTCAAGTATTTTAGTGCTAAATATTTTAACATTTTACTGGTGATTGTTTTAGATTAGGATTTGCACATGTTAGACAAAAAATGAAAAGGTAGTTCCTTCCGTGTAGATATTTGTCAGTTTCATTTGCACGCGAATCAACCAGTTGCATTTTTTATAACTCTTTCATTTTTGATGAAAATGTTCTTTTATTCTTTCCATTTCCAGTTTTTTTTTTTGGTATGAGTTGATCATTTGGTGATCTAAGCATATTTAGGGGTCATTTGTCATGATCTATTTGCTTATGCTCATCCGTAGTAGAAATGACATATGAATAAGTGAATGTATTACTGGCAATTGCAATGGCATAAGTGTGATGATGCATTATGAATCTAGCTAAATAATTTCACATATTTTAATAACATTAAAAAAGGAAAAGATAGTGGACAAAAGTCTTAATATATATTTCTATTTTTATCAATAATTATCTATTACAATTATTTTTACATGTTAGATTTTACGATTTTTACTATTGTCGAACATTTAAGGCTTGCGAAAATACTATTTAAAGATGTGCCGAAAATTTATTTCACTATGATTAATATCATTACCGTAGTGTTTTGAGTATTAATTTGTCAAAAAGAAAGACCACAAGATGGTAATATGTTAAAGGCTCGAAGGTGAATCACTTTAGCCTATTATGCCATTAACTGAGGGTAAAATGATGGATTCAAGTCCCAACGCAATATAAGCTTAATATATTTGGTTATAGTGTTGATGCACCATGGTGATAAGATGTTGCATTCGATTCCCAATGCATTATGATCTACCATATTTTTTTGGGGAAGACGTTGGATTTGAGTTATGATGCATATTAATGATATAATAATGAATAAGATAAAATAATGTGCTTTTGATAAAAAGGTACGAAACCTGTTATTATATATTGCGGCCTACCAACTGAAAGAACCAAGTTTTTCAATAACTATGAAAGAAGATAAAGTGCAGATAAGTAAATTAACAGAAGGTGGAAACGCCTTGATAAAAGAGGCAAAAAGTAAGATATATCTCCAATAGGATTTTTTCAAAACTCTATCATACCATGAACAACTTTTAAGGTTACAACTCCTTTGTACACCTTAGGAATTGACTTTCCCCTACTGCAATTCTTAAGAATTCTCCCTAATTATTGGTAACTCTTCAAAGATTATACCTAGTCTAAGAAGTCCTTTTACAACTCAATATAAAGCCAACACCTATTATAAGTCATTAGGAATGTAAAAAATATGTAGTTTTTGAAGTACAAGAATCTAACTATTACAACTCAGAACAATAATGATAACACTAGATATGAATTAGTTCTTTATTGCATTAGTTGACTCTTCTTCTTGACAATTCTCTCGTGTAGACTTTGCTCTAACTCTGCAATCTCTCTCTTATGGGTGATGAGTATATAAAGCATTAGAACACTGATTTATATAGAAGTAGAATAGTCATTTATGTTTCTCCAAATCCAACCAAGAAAGATCCAAGACTTCCCACGAAGCCAATCTTTGTTTGACTTGGTTTGGACTTGGCTAACATTATCTAAATATAAGCTAATTATATGTGTTCAATTATGGTAATATTTTCATATCTCAACTCTTTTGCCTTGTATAATTGTATTACTCCTTAATCCATATTCCTAAGTTTTCCTTTTAAGCATGTGGAATAAATTATCCTGCATAGACCAATCAGTCTCTTTTTCTTATCTGAAGGAACAAGTTCCCTCACCAATTCCGCTGCAATATTACTAGCTTTACTAGTTGCTTTTGGATATCTAATAAGGGACCAGTTCTTGTACTTCTATATCTATCTTCCATATAATCTTGAATGAAGATTAAAATTAAAGCAACATAGCACTTGTCCTATTAGAACTTCTCTATTCCTTATGTAAATGTGGTAACAACACATAATAAGTCTGAAACAAGATAAGTAGTTGACTGTATGAATGTTTCCATTGAGGGACAAAATAATGGTAGTCATCATTATAGTATGAAAGGGATACCACTATGAGTTCTCAAAGTGGTCCTTCTAAAGTTGAAGGTAATTTTTTTTTCATAAATATGATATGAATGTGAAGTTGCCACACAGTTGTTGTGCGACCTAATTTGATAAGTCATATAAATACTCCATTAAAAGAAAGGGATACAAAGTCTAGGAGTTCTTGACCTTTTAATGTGATGTTGAGTAGGATCATATATAAATATAAATAACTATCAAAGAATGACAATGAACTTATAATGGAAAAACTTATGAAGCAAGTATAAATGGTTATAGTTTATTCCTTGAAAAGAATATCGCTTGTGACAAGCATTGAGAATATTGACCTATTACTTGATGTTAATGAATGTGGAAAGATGTGCTCATGCATGGTCAGATAAATACCATAACTTACCTCTATGGCAAGTTTGAGAGAAATAAAGAGATTTTATTTGTTCAATTATTGTAGCATGTCTTATAATGAACTATCGAAGGATAAAAACAACAAATAACTCTTTCCTATAAAAGGCTTTTCCATGACCATAGTAATATAATTTTCGCCATGAAGAAGATGTTCATCATATGAATGATGTTATAAAAAAGTGTTATTACATAATTATGTGGGAGCTCTGGATGAGCCACTTTGTTAGTAATTTAGAGGAACATATTTGATATCAATTGTCATGACCCGAGTCTACACCCTGGATGAGACACGGTACTTGGTACCACAACTGACCCCAAGCCAATTGCTTAGTGTAGTTGCCTGCTCATACTGAGGATTGNGATATGGCTCCTCTGGGTGTTATATTTGTGGGCAGGAGGGAGACACGGTACTTGGTACCACAACTGACCCCAAGATAACCCATGGTCTATGATTACACTGGTAAGCTTAGTAAACATAAGCGGAAGCTTTAAAAAAATATTTATATAATAAATAAGGTTGAAAGTGTAAACTTAACAAATAACAATACTAAACAACTGTGTATGAAAGTCACTACTAACTAATGAGTTGCTGGGATAAGACCCCAGCTAACTCTAAAGTCTAACTAAATAAAGAACTAGCTGAATAAACAACCATCGTCCTCGGAAGATGAGGACTCACCAAATGACGCTGCAACTGATATCGTCGGAGGGAAATTAGTGACAATGTTGAGACTCAGAACCTGTGCCTGTATCATAAGACGGTACATCATAGAAAATATGTGTCAGTACTTTGAATGTACTGAGTAAGTGAGATATACAGAAAGCATGGAAAATAAACAACTAAACTGAGATAACATGAAATGACCAACTGATACTAAATACTGATAAAACTAAGCTATAACTGATATGGTCAATAATGACCCTGACTAATGGTCATAAACATGTCCTGGATCTGAGTGACTTAACTGACTAAATTGAACTGAATTGAACTGATACTAAGCTAAATTGAGATTGAACTGAACTGATAAATGGGAGAGTCTATAACCGTCATATAACCATGTGAGCTAGACGTGTTGTTCGATGTATACATCCCATCGGAGAAAGCCCATTGTACCTTGCCAGGGTATAGTGGCTGGCTAGGTAATCACAAGGATGGGGCCCGTTGGGCCTATAACCTACGATGGCAATGTATTCTGGGGACCTGGGTGTGCTGGAACCCCAGTCTACTCGGTGCTAAGTACTACTCCCACCTGATATTCCTAACTTGACTACTAAGCTGATAGCTTGAAGCTGGGGTCCTTGAATAAGTCGGGAATACTTATCTAATGGAGTGAATGACTCCAAACTGAATTACATGACTGAACTGAATTCATGAACCACACATATAAATACTTAAATGAAAGAAACTGGGGCACGTGAATTGAACATTAAACTGAATAGAGTACTAAGGAGGAATTTAGTACCTGATGGCTGAAACTGAATTGGAAGGGAATAAATGAGGATATTTAGTTATCATGTCTGCTTCTGCCTACCATGTGGCTCCCGCAACTAGTTGGTTCCTCCGTAAGTCTTTCACTAAAGCGATTTCCTTGTTTATCAGCTTACGAACCAAACGATCTAAGATCTAAACTGGGACCTCTTTGTAAGAGAGACTATCCTTTACTCTGACACTGTCTAGTGGCACAACTGAGCACAGATCACCGATGCACTTCTTCAACAGTGACACATGGATGACTGGATGCACAAATTGTAACTCCGAAGGTTATTCTAGCGCATACGCTACGCCACCAATTCGCCTCAGAATACTGTAGGGTCCTATATATCTCAGACTGAGTTTTCCTTTCTTTCCAAACCTCATCATCCCTTTCATGTTGAAATTTTCAGATAAACCCGATCATCTACAACAAATCCTAACTCTCTCCTCCTCACATTAACATATGATTTCTGGAGTTTTAAGCTATTTTTAACCTTTCTCTTACAAGTTGCACTTTCTGCATAGCTTCATGAATTGAGTCTGGTCCTATCAAGGTAGCTTTGGCAACTTCAAACCACCGTATAGGAGACCTACACCTTCTACCATATAATGCCTCAAATAGGGCCATCTGAATACTGAAGTAGTAACTGCTGTTGTGTGCAAACTTGATGAGAGGTATGTGATCATCCCAACTGCCATTGAAGTCAATCACACAAGCTCTCAACATATCTTCAAAGATTTCAATAGTCCGCTCAGTTTTTCCATTTGTTTGAGGGTAAAAAGTTTTGCTGATCTTGAACTGAGTACTGAGTCCTTTCTGAAATGACTTCTAGAAATGCGAGGTCAACTAGATACCTCTATCTGAAATAATGGATATAGGAATTCCATGCAGTCAGGCCATCTCTCAGATGTACAGTTTTGCATAATCCTCAGCTGAGTCTATAGTTTTAATTGGGAGGAAATATGCTAACTTGGTCATCCGATCTATTGTCACCCATGTTGAATCATGCTGTCGAAAAGTACGAGGTAGACCTATAATAAAGTCCATATTTGCCTCTTACCACATTCTCATGGGTATGCTAATATCCTAAGTCATAACCGCAGATCTCTAAGTTCAACTTTAATCTGTTGGCAGTTCGGGCACTTAGCCACAAATTCTGCAATATCCCTCTTCATACCTTTCCACCAGTAGATTTTCTGTAGGTCACGGTACATCTTAGTGGCACCAGGGTGGATAGAATATTTGGAGCTATGTGCTTTAACAAATATTTGTTGTCTCAAGTAATCAACATCCGGAACACATAATCCATCCTAGTAACGAAGCATACCATCTCCCCCTTTAGAGAAAGCTCCACTTCATTTCTTAGAATTGCTTCTTTCAGCTTAAGCAGTATGGGATCTTCATCCTTCTTTGACTTAACCTCGACAACTAACGAGGACTCTGACCCACTTTGAGTACTACTCCACCCTTAGGTGAATCCACCAACCGTAGTCCCAGTTGAGCTAACCTATGAATATCCTTTGCTAGCTCCTTCTTTCCCTCTTCAACATGAGCAACGGTCCCCATGGACACTCTACTTAAGGGATCCGCCCCCAAATTTGCCTTGCCCAGGTGGTACAGCACACTCATGTTGTAATTATTCAATAACTCCAACCACCTTCTCTAATGAAGGTTTAAATATTTTTGAGTGAACACGTACTGAAGGCTCTTGTGGTCGGTGAAAATATCCACGTGAACCCCATTAAGGTAATGCCTCCATATTTTTAGAGCAAACACCACTACCGCCAATTCAAGATCATGAGTCAGATAATTATTCTCATGATCTTTGAGCTGTCTGGAGGCATAAGCTATCATCTTACCTCGTTGTATTAGAACGCAACTAAGACCAACTCTAGAAGCATCACAATAGACAACACACCCATTTGTTCCTTCTGGCAAGGTTAAAACTGGAGTTGTAGTGAGTCGAGTCTTTATCTCTTGGAAACTCTTCTCACATGCATATAACTAATGAAACTTCACCTTTTTCTAAGTTATCTTAGTCATCGGAGACACAATAGAAGAAAATCCTTCTACAAACCGTCGATAATAACTAGCTAGACCTAGGAAACTCCTGATATCAGTTGGGGAAGTGGGTCTTTCCCATTATTTCACCGATGCTATCTTATGAGGATCTACCTGAATACCCTCACATGAAACTACATGACCAACGAAAGCCATAGACTTCAGCCAGAATTCACATTTTCTTAATTTAGCAAACAGTTGGCGGTCTCTGAGAGTCTACAACACTATCCTCAGATGGTTAGCATGCTCCTCCTCATTTCTAGAGTAGACCAAAATATCGTCTATGAACACAATGATGAACATATCCAGATACTGTTTGAATACCCTGTTCATCAGGTCCATGAAAGTTGCAGGGGCATTGGTTAGTCCAAAGGAAATAACAACAAATTCATAGTTACCATACCAAGTTTTGAAGGCTTTTTTTGGTATGTCACATTGCTTGAACCTAAGCTGGTGATACCCTGACCTGAGATCTACCTTGGAAAAAGAACTGGCTCCCTAAAGCTGATCGAAAAAGTCGTCAATGCTAACTAGGGGATACCTATTCTTAACTGTAATCTTGTTCAGTTGAAGGTAGTCAATACATATTCTGAGAGTACCATCTTTCTTCCACACGAACAACACTGGAGCACCCCATAGAGAGATCTTGGGCTTGATGAATCCCTTATTTAGAAGGTCTTTTAGTTGTTCCTTCAACTCCTTAGGCTCAAACGGAGCCATTTTGTAAGGAGGAATAGAGATAGGCTGAGTGTCTGGAAGAAGGTCTATGACGAAGTCTATTTCCCACTCGGGAAGGACTCCTGGAAGATCTTCGAGAAACACATCAGGGAATTCGCTAACAACTGGAACTGACTAAATAGTTAGGGTCTCGAAGCTAGAATCTTGGATCGGAACTAGGTTATAGATACATCCCTTCTAAATGACCTTCCTTGCCTTAAGGTAGGAAATAAACCGACCCTTAGGCGTAGAAACACTACCCATCCATTTTATGACTGGCTCATAGGGAAACTGAAACCTGACGATTCTAGTTTTGTAGTCGACTGAGGCATAATCGGAATGTAACCAATCCATGCCAAGAATGAGGTCGAAATTGACCATGTCTAACTCTACTAGATCAGTTGGAATGACTTTATTCAACACTGAGACTAGGCAGTTTCTATATATGCGATTGGCTCTAATTGACTCACCAATTGGGGTAGAGACTGAGAATGGTGCCGAGAGGACTTTTGTACTGATTTCAAATTGAAAAGCTGCATAAGGAGTCACGAATGATAGTGTGGCTCCTTTATATAGTAGGGAATATACAGCTAGATGTAAAGGACGTAACATACCCGTGACCACGTTAGGTGAGCTCTCCTGATCCTGACGAGTGGACAAAGCATAAAAGCAGTATTTTTTGCTGACCGCCATCTGTATCTAAAGTATTACCCTGCTGAGCTGGATGGCCTGTTGGGGCTACTGAAGTAGACTGACCTCTCCCCCGTCCTGCTGAAGGACACTCCTTGAACCTGTGACCCAAATGCCTACATCCGAAGAAACCCTCTTTGCCCATGTAGCATTCACTTGGATGGTTCTTTCCACATTTAGGACAAGCTTGGTAATAGTTGCTGGTACTGTAACTCTCGGAATGAGAGACAAATTCTCCATCCTTCTAATCCTTTCGAGATCGAAAAGTAGGGGCACTGGCTGATGTGGGTGCTGGAGTTTTCTATTGCTGCTGATGTGGGCGACTACTACCATCGGACCTATGGTGGCCATAATCTAACTTAACTATTCTAGCCCGCTTATTCTACCACTACATATCCTTCAACATTTCGGCCTCAATCTGCTAGGCATGAATGATGAGGCTTGAGAGGTCAATGTCCTTGATAAGCATCGAGGTTCTGCACTCCTTCAGTACCAAGTCTGACACTCCATTGACAAATTTGGGCATGCGATCCCTTCGATTAGCTACCATCTTTGGAGCATACCTCGACAATTGAGTGAATTCTAGCGCATAATCCTCCATGGTTCTTTTACTCTTCTTTAAGTTCATGAATTCAGCGACCTTGTCCTCCCTCAATTCCTGAGGAAAGAATCTATCTAGAAATGCGATTGTGAGCTCCTTCCACTCTACTGGCCCACCTTTTACTGACCTCCCATCCTTCCATTGGTTGTACCAATCTGAGCCACCCTTTTTAACTGGTAGGCAGCTAGATCAGCACCTCACCACAAAGTTATCACCCATAATCCGGGTGATCTTCCATACCTCATCCACAAACTCTTCGTGGTCCTCTCCCACCGTGGATCCATTGAAAGCTGGAGGGTTCATTCAAGTGAAGTCTCAAACCCTTGCAGCTGCTGCAGACCCATTTATATTCACTAGAACCACCTGATGTTTCACTTGGTTGACCGTTGTTTGAGCTAGCAGCTGGATTTCCTCTCGGAATTCTACCGAGGACACTTGTCATCTTTAGGGGCAGTTAGAGCTAGTGGGGTAGGTCGGTTGGCATTTCTAGCCCTCCTTTCATTTCCTTGTCTTAGAGGCATATTTTCACTGAAATGAATAAAGCACGAGTTAGGAGGAAATTTTGGGATTCAACTTCAACGCACGATAAGGAGAATGAACAAAAAGGAGTTTTCCTAATAATGTCTCGTAGCTCCCTGTTACAAGTGTAGTGCGCTTCACATCCATGGAAAGGACTCTAATAGACGCAACTTTCATTCATCCTAGGATACTCTAAACCTAGTGCTCTGATACCATGTTTGTCACAACTCAAGTCTAACCCTGGACGAGACATGGTACTCGGTGCCAAAAGTGACCCCAAGCTAACCCATGGTCTATCATTACACTGGTAAACTGAGTAAATGTAAGTGGAAGCTTTAAAAAGATATTTTTGTAATAAATAATGCTGAGAGTGTAAAAATAATTAAAAACAATACTAAATAGCTATGTCTGAAAGCCACTACTAACTGATGAACTGTTGGGATAATCCCCAAGTAACTCTAAAGTCTAACTGAATAAAGAATTAGCTGAACAAATAACCATCATCCTTGGAAGATGAGGACTCACTAAATTACGCTGCAGCTGATAACGTCAGAGGGAAATTACTGACAATGCTGAGACTGATAACCTTTGCCTGTATCATAATATGATACAACATAGAAAGTACGCATCAACACTTTAAATGTACTGAGTAAGTGAGATATACAATAAGCATGGAAAATAAACAACATAACTGAGATAAAATGAAATGACCAACTGATACTGAATACTTATAAAATTGAACTATAACTGATATGGTGAATAATGACCCTGACTGATGGTCATAAACATGTCCTGGATCTGAGTGACTGAACTGGGCTAAAATGAACTGAATTAAACTGATACTGAGTTGAACTAATACTGAGCTAAACTGATTCTAAACTAAACTGACAAGTGGGAGAGTCAATAACCGATATATAACACAGTTAGCTAAACGTCGAGTCTGATGTATACACCTCATTGGATAAAGCACATTGTATTTGGACAGGGTATAGTGGTTGGTTGGGTGATTACAAGGCTGGGGCCCGTTGGCCTAATAACCTACTGTGGAAATATAGTTTTGGGAACCTGGGTACACTGGAACCCTGGTTCGCTTGGTGCTAAATGCTTCCACTGGATAGTCCTAACTTGAATACTAAGATGATAGCTCGAAGGTTGGGTCCTGGATAAGTCAAGAATACTTATCTGGAAGTACCCTAAGAGTCTATCTGACTGGATAACTATAAAGTAGTGTTCTAAGACTTGCTAGAGCTGCTATCTAGAAGCGTTGTAACCGTCTGAATAACTAACTGACAACTGCCGGTGCTAGTTCTAAGAATGGTCAGAGCATTTTATATGAAAGCATCATAATTTTTTAAAAAACAAACTGATAACTGATAACTGAAAATTGGGACTGGGAGGTATTACTGATACCTCAAGAGACTAACAATAGTAAAAAACTGATCAGTTTACATTTCTGTAAGATACAAAAATTTGCTAAGTACTGACTGAGACTAAACAATCAATAAGTCTACTCATGATCATACAATTGTACCATCCTAGTGATTTCAAGATCAATCATGTCACGACTCAAATACAGGCCCAGATCGTAATATAGGACAAGGATCCCCGAGAGACTCCAAGTCGACCCATGGAATGAACATACATCAAACTCAATATCAATAAAGTGGAATACACAGCATAATGACATAGCGGAAGAATAAACATGACACAACATATAAAGCAGACGTACTACATACATAACAGTTGAATACTACACAGTTTTAAAGCCTCTAACATATCTGATAGGTTTATGGGGCAACACCCTTAAATAACCCGAAAAGTCTAGAAAACTGAACATGAAAAGATAACTGATATCAAACTGGTCCTTGTAGAATAAGGACTCACCAAAGAGCTGGGTGCTAATCTCCGAGACAAGCTAATGACAATGTTGGGTTTGAAGATCGGAGCCTATATCATGAAATGGTACAACATAGAGTATGTGGGATGTACCGAGTATGCAAGGTAAGTGAAATGGCCATTTAAGAATACATAAAAGCTCATAAGAGATCATAAGAGTGGGACCACATGAACATAACATAAATATCATAATATAACATAAGGCTAAATATTTTCAAAATCATTCGTAATCGATTCATTATAAATATTTATCAGAGAAACTTTATAAATCACCACTTGAGCTAAGATAACATAAACATAATAATGCATAATAACATGCAGAACAATGGGATGACTAGTCTTAACTGACACTATCATGGTAGAGCCTTACATGATGCCCCAACTATCTTGCTCAATTGGGACGAGCCGTCCCTGGCTTGCTAGGCAGGGGACGTGCAATATGTGATATCACAAAAGAGGGGGTCCATTAACATTGTAATGTATAAATATAAGCCTGCAGTGACACATAGTTATGAGGTACCGGCATAGTCCATTCAACGTCGGGCTACTCGGTGTTATACACTTCTCCCAAAAACATGCACATTAGGCTCATACGTAAATCATAAACATCATTCATGGGATGCATGGCTAAATAAATATTTAACATCATTGATCCCCATTTACATACATCTTTAGCCGTGAATCAAGAGCGTTTTAACATAAATCCATATCATAAATCGTAAATCATTCTTAAACATGTGGGCATTGCCCAATACTTTAACATGCTTGAAAATATTCAACTCACTTGAAAACATGATTATAAACATGGGTAACTTGAAAACATGTATTTCATCATAAATAATTCATCATTCATGAATATTCATCCCAAACCATAACTTTCATGAGCTTTTCATTGATGGGCATTTTAATTTTAAACGCTTGAAACATGATTTTAATGGAAAACAATGTCAAACTTGCCCATAATTCACAATTCAGTACTAATAACTCATTTAGATCATGCCCATGTAGAGAATTAAAAATTTCATGCACCGAGTTAAAACCCCATAGAATCAATATAGGAAATTCATGATTTAGAGGGGTTTGGCATGGGTGTGAACAGATTCACTCACTCATAACCCTATTTACCTGGGGAAGATGAGATTTTATCACTCCATGAAAGACCAATGATGAATTGAAGGAAAACTTGAAGAACTCTTACTTGGTCACCTCCTAAACCCAGTCAATAAGCATGGATGGATATGAATGAGCCTAGGATAGGTTTTACCCTCATAAAGCACTGCATTTCGAGCCTTAAATGACGTATTTTAGGACCCTAGGACTTGGAAATGATGAAAATACCCTTAATGAATTTCTTGAGTATTCTGTATTGGCCGTGACAACGACCATCCTAACGGGTCGTGCTTGGATACCATGACTCGTGGTATCAATCCGTTGCTCCACTGCCCGACTTCATTTTCGCAGGTACAATCCCAAAATTCGACAGGATGAGTTATTTCATCAGACGACGGTACGTTACGTCATCCGTTATTTCTCCCCTTGAAGATCTGCACCAAGCCTTTCGATGAGCCACACTACAATCGGTTATAGCTCACAACGGATCGATCCATGACCCGTTACTTCCTCTCAGGCTAAGGACCAGTCCCCCTACGACCTCAAAAGAGGACTCGTGGTATCAAACAAAGGGTCGTTAGGTGACCCGTTCCTTCCAACTGCCACCCGGCTAGACCTCACCACGTACGCTTCGTATGGACCGTTGGTCGGACCAATGATCTATTACATGATCCGTTCTATGGAAATTTTTCCCCTATTCTGCCAACATCCATTTTTAGATCTTGGGTCTAGTCTAAGGAACTTTTGGGGTATTATAATATCTCCCCCTTGGGAACATTCATCATCAAATGTGGGAAAACATAAAGAAAACAGAGAAATGCAATCATCATATTCGAATACTAATCATTTAAGTTGAAAGAAAACAAAATGACTATCTCCATTTCAAATTACATAGCTTAACTGAATTCACGAGTCGTACATACATCAGCATACATAAAAGAAACTTGGTCACATGAATTGAATTTGAAAACTAAATAAAGCCTTAGGGCAAATACTGACACCTCAAGTTGGAACTGAGTAGGTAGAGAATGGGTGTGGATATCGAGAAATCATATCCACTTCGGCTTCCACGTAGCTCCCTCAACCTACTGATTCCTCCATAAAACCTTGACTGAAGCTACTTCCTTGTTCCTTAGCTTTCGAACCTGACGATCTAGTATTCTCATCAGAACCTCCATATAGCTAAGGCTGTCTTTCACACCAACACTGTCCACCGAGACAATTAGAGCGGGATCACCCAAACACTTCTTTATGAGCGATACATTGAAAATAGGATGAACGGAAGCTAATTCTGAGGGCAACTCCAATTCATATGCCACCTTGCCAACCCGTTTCACAATTTAGTAGCGGCCTACATAACGAGGGCTGAGTTTTCCTTTCTTACTAAACCCCATTACTCCCTTCATGGGAGACACCTTCAAAAACACCCAATCATCCACTTTGAACTCGAGTTCTCTCCTCCTCACATCGGCATAGGACTTTTGGCGACTTTATGCTATTTTCAACCTGTTCCGTATGAGCTGAACCTTCTCCATAGCTTCTTGGACTGAATCTGGTCCTAACATCACTGCTTCACCAACTTCAAACCACCCAATAGACGATCTACATATCCACCCATAGAGAGCCTCAAACGAAGCCATCTGAATACTGGAATGGTAGCTATTATTGTATGAAAACTAGATAAGAGGCAAATGATCAACCCAACTACCTTTGAAGTAAATTACGCATGCTCTCAACATGTCCTCGAGATTCTAAATTGTCCGCTCTGCCTAACCATCCATTTGCGGGTGAAATGCTATGCTGAGCTTAACCTGAGTACCTAGTCACTTTTGACATGATCTCTAAAACTGAGAGTTAAATTGGGTACCTCTATCTGATTTGATGGACAAGAGCACTCCATGCAACTGAACTGGCTCTCGAATGTATAGTTTGGCATAATGCTCCGCTGAATCTGTGGTTTTTACTAGTAGAGAATGAGCGGCTTTGGTCAATCTATATACCACAATCCAAATGGAGTCATATTGTCGTCGAGTGCGAGGCAACCATGTGATGAAGTCCATATAGATATCTTCCCACTTTCAAGTAGAATACTGATATCTTGAAGAAGAACTCCCTATCTCTAATGCTCAACCTTTACTTGCTAATAGTTTGGGCACGTAGATACAAACTCCGCGATGTCCTTATTCATGCCATTCCACCAATAGACTTCTCGTAAGTCACGGTACATCTTTAGTGGCACCTGGATAGATAGAATACCTAGATCCATGATCCTCGTGCAACATTCAGCTCCTCAAATCATCAACATCCGGATCACATAAGCGATCCTGGTATCGAAGAACCCCATCTCCCCCTTTGGAGAAGACCTCTACCTTTTGATTTTGAACAACTTCCTTTAATTTTACCAAAATTGGGTCCTCGTCTTATATAGCTTTTACATCAGTCACCAAGGACGAGATCCGTTCTAAATAATAACACCGCCATCGGTCGAGTCAACCAGTCGAACTCCCTAACTTGCAAGTCGATGCACTTCTTTCACAAACTCCTTCTTTCCTTCATCCACATGGGACACACTTTCCATGGAGAGTCTACTAAGTGCATCTGCTACTATATTTTCCTTGCCCGTATGGTAAAGCACATTCATATCATAGTCCTTGAGTAGCGCCAACCACCTCTTTTGACAAAGATTGATATCATTCTAGGTGAACACATATTGCAAACTCTTATGGTCCGTAAACACATCCATATGGACCCCACACAAATAATTCCTCCATACCTTCAAGGAGAATACTACTGTGGCCAATTCAAGATCATGGGTCGGGTAGTTCCTCTCATGAACTTTCAGCTATCTAGAAGCATATGCTATAACTTTTCTGTGTTGCATCAATACACACCCAAGTCCTATCCTTGAAGCATCACAATACT